>CM065393.1:17925000-18155000 GCA_033060915.1 Euryodendron excelsum | reverse complement strand
CGATCCATAGTGAACAGCTAGGAGCAGAAACAATCCAACCAGTAGAAAAGAGTGCAAAATGATAGTAGCTATAGTAGTAACGAAGCTGAAATAGCCAAAACTAAATGCAAAAACAGAGTTAGAAGGCCAAAATTACCCAAGGACCACTATGAACCAGACCAAAACAGCCAAGAAAGCAGTGAACCGGCCAGAAAAGTGACTAATATGATCAAAATAGTAAATTTCGTACAGAATTTGGCAAAACCGAGGCCACAAACAGATTCAGAAGGCCAAAATTAGCTAGGAACCGGTCTTATCTACACCAACTGCAACCAAAAAATAAGTGAACCGGGTAAAACAATGTAGGAAGGCAGACCTGAACCGGTTCAAAATAGACCGGTTGAACCACAGCTGACGCGGCAAACTACGTGGCAAAAGCGGGCCCTAATGGTGACGTGGCAGCTGAGGTGGCAGGCCGACGTGGACTGCTGACGTGTCACGATGACGTGGCAAATGTGGGTCCCGATGGCCAGCGTGGCAGATGACGTGGCGCTGACGTGGAGGATGACACGGCTGATGATGTTAGTAGAATGACGTCAGCGGGATGACGCGCAGTGGACGTCACAAGCTGCGAGTGGTGAAGCAGTGGAGGCACGTGAGTAGTGCCTGACGCTCCTTTTGGCGCGTGCTGGCGCGTGTCTGGTCTGCCACGAGTGGATCTGACGCGCCACCTTTGACCGAAGCGTGGGGGCACGTGAAAGGGCTTCTGTGTTGGATTTTGATGATTCTGGGATGAGAATTGTATGGGGAATCGAATGGTGGTTTTGAAATTTAGTTTTGAGGACTTTTAGTGTTCGGTACTCACAGAAATAGATCGAAATTGGACAAAAAATTAAAAAAAAATTAGTAAAACAGACATAGAAAAAGAAGGAACTCAAAGGCAGGCAACTATGGCTCTAATACCATGTTAGAATAATGAAAATATTTATATATATATATATATATATAACATATATATATTGTTGTAGATAGATAGAGAGACAGAGAGAAAAAGACAAAGAAAAAAAAAGTTACACTCGTATATATCAAAGCTGTATCTATACAATAAATAGAAACAATATATATAAACTAACTTAGAAAGAGGAAAAAAGACTAAACTATCCTCAAACTATAAACACATATATATACATCACCAGGCCAGATGGAGAGACTTAACCAACTCGAGCAACCACCGAGGTTCCTAACGAATCATCATTTTGTTGTCATAAGTTAGACGTTTTTATTGACTTTTGTAATTCTCCCTCTCCCTCTCCCTCTCCCTTTCCCTCTCCCTAAGAAAAGAACACGCGCAATTAGCCAGTTGCAACCTAATTTAAAAAATAAAACAAAGAAATAAAATAGAAACAGCACGCCGTGTGTTGACAAGCAAATAAACACACGCTTTCTACGATAGTGACGCGTTTGGCCCATCCATCTTCATGTTTGTTGAATGGTATTGACAAGATGATGTTAGAATGTTTTCAGAATCTAAAGCTTTGTTTTGAAGTTCATACCACGCGGTTGGTTGGACCATGTCAAATTAGAATATATATATATATATATATATACATACATATGCATTATGTAAGGTCCAATCAACAGAGACAGCTAAAGACAATGTTGGAGTAAAAAAAAATCATCCAAAGAGCAACTATTAAACAAAATTTAGAATTTGTTACGTAATCAACTTGACTTTTATATGTATGTACCATGTCTATACACTTAAATATATGACAGATAAAAGGGACCTTTGAAGCAAAATACGTATTTAAGGGTGTATTTATAAATGTTTAAGAGGTTAAATTGAGAAATATTTTTAAAATGATAGCTAATAATAACCTTCTAGAAATTTGAGGGAGCAGCTATCTCTCTAAACCCTACATAGCTCTGCCCCTCAGTTCAGTTGTTGTGATACATTATTAGCACTTTCCTCCATGTCCCATATGTTTAAATTTCAATTACATCAATGATTTAGGACGGCATTGAAATAAATAAGAAAAATAATTGATGTAAAACTTTGAAATTTATTGGTAAAATAAAACTAAAGTGATTCAAGAGGGTATACTTGACATAGGCGATAGAATTCTATGCTTAAAGAATTTTTATATAGATAATTTATCAAAATGATAGGATAGTGGTATTTTTTAAACTATGAGCTAAAATGGTTGGTATTTAAATTTAAAATGAAGCAATTTCATCATTCTGTTTAAAAATTTTATACAAAAATTCTATTTATATAATATAACTCTTTGACATATCAATATTTAGTATAATCAACAAAGGTGGTGGCAATGGTTCAACCTAAATTTGACCTATTTAACAAACAGATTACGAAGTCTAAACTCAAACTTGGACCATTTTAACATTATATAAACTCTAAATTTTCCTGTTTAACCCGTTAATTTATCTTTATTTTTTTATATAATTTTTAAACTGTCGTAATATAAAAAAATATTTTTAAATTCCTAGAATTACTAAAATAATTTAAAATATTATAATTTATTTTATTATTAGTTAAAATTGATGCTATTCAGTATATACAATTTATGTTAAAGTAATATGCTAAAACTAAAACAATTGATTAGTAATGATTTAATGTTATTAGAAATATTTCTATTAAAAGTGGAGGGTCAACCCAAACCCGACCCATTTTGTTTTTATATTTAGGTCAAAAACCTCAACGCAAACCTTTAAAACGAGGTTTGGGTTTTTGCGGGTTGACAAGTCAAGTAAAAAATTGCAACCCTGACCGCTATCTCTGTTGACGGGCGAGGAATTTTGTTGGCTATAGGAATTTTGTTTTCTAGATATTACCCATTAGTATGTTAATGTCATAATAAACCCTCTAGGGTAATTTTCTTGCCCCAAACATATTGAAAGAGCCATTTTAAAAAATAGTTTATTTTCAAAATTCGATTAGAAGGCTTACTTTCTTTATAAAGATTTAAGTTTGGTCGTTTCTTCTAGAACCAAAATTACCTGATATTCCATTTAATATTTATAGAAAATTTGGCTTCAATTATAATTAAAATATTTTAAATTAGTATATTTTAAAATAAATTAATTTCATTCCTGCAGTCAAATCGGTCCTAAAATTAAAAGGTCTTTCCTGTATACCAAAACTTCAAGGTCTCTTCAGCAACCTTTGGTCCGAATAAGTTTTTTTTATAAGGTATTATGTGAAAAACAATTAATAACAATGTTATCTGATTTAATTCATAAAAACAATATTTTTTTATTAAATTTTAAATTTATATGAAAACTTTGTATATACATATTATACACGAATAATATAAATATTTACCGATTTAAGTTTACAGATGTATTTCTCATTTTAACTTAGCAGAATGAAACAGAGATTCTAAAGGTTAAAACGCGAAACTAAAGCAAAGCCAAAAAGCCAACGGCTGGTCTTGGACGTAATTGGCCGGCCCGTACGGTTCCACTGGCCAACCAGCACGTGAGCCATCGTCTTCAATGCCCGAGCGACGCCGGTCGGTCTTACGGGCAATCCAAATTAATGTTCTTTTACTTTCCATATTTACCCTTATTTTGCCCAATAAACTACGAGGATACCCTCATAGGTTAGTCTTGCCTAATAAACTATCATTTTATGTCTATAATTTTGCTTAATTTATAGTCTCATTCCTCATTTATATTTCAACCCTCTAGAGTTCATAATTAAGTTAATTTCTTTGTAATTAAGTTCATAATTAAATTTGTAGTCTCATTCTCTAACTTTGCTTAAATTTACAGTCTCACTATTCAAAGACTTAATTACAAATTATAACAGGTTGATATAAAAAAAATAGAAACTTGATATGACAATGACATTTTCTACTACAAGCTATGAAAATAACAGCTCTTAAAAATAAAATTATAATTATCGTATCATTTTGATGAATTATTTTAAATAATTTTTTTAAAAAAATAACATTTTCAAAAGTTAGATTTTGGGTTCCTTAAACTCAAATGGAAAATTAAACTTTTTTTTTTTTTTTAAAAAACTTGGTGGTGGGTATGCATTAATGAAAGATGTGGTCCCCAGTGCATCCACTTGGAATTTAATGCATGACCATCCATTTGTCTTCGCCATTGTAACGTCAAACCCCAAAGGTAAATATTCCCCCACAAACCAAAAAAGTTGAGACATCTTTCTTTAATTTCACTCATTTCGATAGCGACACGAAGCCTAATTTAAAAGTCTCACTTTTCATTCATGGAGCTGGAGCCGAGCAGCTATGGTTCCCAACTACTGTCAAATTGTGAATGATCTCCCAATTGAAGAAAATACTATTCGGTGCGTTTGGAGTATAGTTATCAAAATGAGAACGAAACAGAGTATTTGGAGTATAGTTATGAAAATGAGAAACAGAAAATGTTAAGAAAAATCAAAGCGGCAAACGTGGTTAAAAACTATAGGAGGAGATGAAAAGTGGAAAATAATCAAAAATCTTAATGCAAAAAAAAAAAAAAAAATTGCCTATGTTTGAATCAAGGCTTTTGTGATAGAAAAAAAAATGTGAGAAAAAAGAAAACAAAAGTCTTCTTTTATTTTGTTCTCATTTCTCTCAATTTTTTTTTTATTTTTCTTTGATAAATTCGAGTTCCAAATATAACATTCAACTTAATGGAAACCTATAAAATAACTTCATAGATACTTTGTATGGAACTTTAAAGGAAAAAATATATAAAAATTAATATTTTAAGTTTTTTTAGCGTTTGTCTCTTAATTTTTCAAGAATTTTCGTTAAGTATCTCAAATGTATCTTCGCGTTTTCGAAACGATTTTTTAAAATTTTTAAATGAGTTTTGTACTCGTACTAGTAGTGAATTTTCCTATAAATGTGAGGATCCCATAATGCTCTAAGAGCACTGAATAATTTCTCATTCATTAATATGTTACATGTAAATCCACATACTCCTCAAAGTTTTAGCTCCAACCAAAATTAGTGTAGCAGTTCTATATTTCATATGTGCGCAAAATTTTTTTTCTTTTTTGGAGTAAAAGCACGATGGGGAAGCTGTCTTTACCACTCAAAAGCTTATTGAAAATGCTATTCTTTCAAAATGCTGGTACAAATTTCTAATGTATCGGTAATAGTTTTGTAATTCAATTGCTTTTTTGGCGTGAGTCCTTTGTATATAATCTGGATGAGGCAGTAACCCAGACATATGAACCCTACCAACTGGCATATATATGTGCTATGAGGTGTGAATGCAGCCTTGTGAGTTGTAAAAATAAATCCCTTATAAAATAAAAGTATATCTTTAAATATGTCAAAATTCAATTGGCAATTTGGCATATGACAATAATTTGAAGACATAAAAATAAAAATAAAAATAAAAAAATGATGAAGTTACTCTCCTAGTAATTAGTGTATTCTAGTACACAAATTCTCGCTCTTCCATCTATTGCTGTAGCCATTAACATGATTGAATTTATTTTCACTACCCATTTGCAGTTTATACACATACGTACACCTGTATATACAATTATACATGTTTATCTAATGCTATTAATTCCATCTTAACTCATAGCGTCTCTCCTCCAAAAGTTTCTCAAAATTACACTGTTTATACTATTTGTATTTTACTTGAGAACAATAGATTATGCACGTTTGCTAGGAATGAGTCCGAAGAGTTCCTGCAAAACAGGTTCTCTCACGTCATAATATATATATATATATATATATAAAGAAAGTTTCTCATTGTTCAGCCATCTAATTTCCACCCTATATTAGCTAGCATTATGTCACTTATTGACTTCACCACCATTCCTAGTACAAAGATTGCAGGTGTTGAGGAATGCCCCCAGCAAGCAGTCCTAGGACTCACAGGTATCAGAAGAGGAGGATCATGTGATTCTCAAAAAGATCTTATGATATTTCATTAATTATGGAGTCTCATTATAGGCCACTTTATAACTTTTCTACTGCTGCTATATTTTTTTACAATGGTTACGAAGCGAGCTTATTCTCACAGGGGTTCGACGATAAGAGTTGTTAAGTAGCAGGTGAGACGAAAGCCAACCCGGGACCTCTTAAGAAGGACCGAAGGCTCCCCCCACTATATTGTTTGTAACATTTTATAATTTTCATATATTATGTTTTATAGAAATCTGAAATATATTTATATATATATATATATATATGTATATTATGTTTTATATATGTACTTGTTACTTAATATAGAGTGTATCAAAGAGAGCATAGTTACCAAACTATAGAATTGTAAAAGAATGACATGTAATACATAGGGTTTGATACGAATTTTTCTTGATAAAAATCGGCACACAAAATGTGAATATATAATTGTACGGGTATTATACGAATATTAGTTAGAAATTATTTTTATCTCATATATGTTAGTTTTTTAAAATACATTGCTGATAAATGGCCGAATTAAAGTGTCAAATAAATAAATAATATTTTTGTGTTTATTCTTTCAAGACTCAATATTATAATAGGCTATTTATCAATTTTAATTTTTTATTATATGCCTTAATTATTGTTTTGAAGTTATAAAAAAAGTATGTTTGATCATTTAACTATATAAACTATTAGAAAAGTAACCTTTATATGCGACAGGATACTAGTAATAACTCAAAAGTCATAAGATATACAAGTTTTTTCCACAATTGATAAGATCAAATGAGTTTAATGGCATAGTTGTATTTTATATAGTAAATACGGGAACAACAAAAGAACAGAACCTAATATATACGGGTTAATACGATTTTCTTAAAAAATACAGTAACAAAATTCAGTATAAAAATATGAGAACGTTAAAAATATAAATTTATTATTATTCAAGTATTATACAAACATTAGTTAAAAAATCGAAACAAAAAATACGGTAACATTTATAAGTAATTTATTTTTATATATGTTAATAGGTAGTATTTTGGTCTCACATATGTTTTTTTTAAATAATATTATTAACAATTAGCTAAATGAAGTGGTAGATAGTAAATTTTATTTTATTATTTCAATACTTGATATAAGAATGCATTAATTTAGTAATTTTAATTTTTAATTTAATATTTGGAGTATTAATTAGAAATTATAGGAAAGTAAGTTTAATAATTTAAATATTTCAAGTATTAGAAAAATATTACATATTCCAAGTACTATTATAATTACATATTAAGTATATAACTAATAATATGCCACAATTATATTAAATCATATTTAATTTTTAATCTAGTTTTTTTAAAAGTATAATACGTAAAACATTTAATATGTATACTGTACGGTTCAACTAAAAAAATCAGGATTTTTAATTAGGTTTAAGATCTGGACGGAAAACAAAAGTTTTTTTTTTTTCATTTATACGTACGTACGGACATTATATATGAACAAATGAATATTTACTAACTAGGATACTTTATGTATAGAATCAACTATAGGGTAAAATTATATTCAATTATATTATAAATTCATTAATGAATTTTTTCATAAAGTATAATACGAAAAAAAGTTAAATATGTGTATTATACAGTTCTACTCAAAAAAATAATTATTTGTTGTCAGGTTTCAGAATTTTGGTTTTGTTGAGTTTCATATTCCGACAAAAAAAAGAGCTAAGTATGCATAATATATGTGAAAAGTACGAATATTTTCTAACTAGCATTTAGAGAGAGATAAGAATATTTGAAATAATCCAATCACAGCCGAGTCCATTTCTAAAAATAACCCAATTTGTATATATAATACTACATATCTGAGGGTTAGATACTCCAAAGTCCAAACACATCATTACAACACAATTTATCTCCCAACAATAACCCAATCTATTAGAGAAATTATTCAGTGTTCTTGAAATACTACCACATAATGCTCCATCTTTTACATGAGGGTGGAGTCTAATTGTTTTAACAGACGATAAGTCCCACCCTTATATAAGAAATGAAGTACTATATGGCAATACTTCAAGAGTACTGAATAATTTTTCTAACCTGTGAAGATGGTAGCTAAAGCTGCCTATTAGAGGCTGTCTGGCACTTTGTCATCCTGCCTTGAATTGGTTCTATAAAGTTATTATATATATATATATATATATTATATAATGTCATTTATTTGGCGGAATAAAAAACTTCATTTATGAATGTAGGCATTGTCTGTGTCTATACTTTATACACCCAAAACTTATATGAGTCCGGCTAACATGTTGCTTTAGGGGATACGTTAAAGGTTAATTAATATAATGAGTCTCTACATGTCATTTTATTGGTATAAGAGACTACTAGCAGTGAGGAACTAGAGAATAAATTAAAAAATAAGAAAATTTTATAACAGTGAAGAATTATTTTTTATTTTTAAATGTTACACTATTAATACGAACTATATTAAATGTAATTTCTTCATATTCTAAAATTTAATTCTGTAATAAAAATCCTTAAGACTACGACAGAAAATATAAATGCTTAGGATTTTGCTAAGAAACTATATTGATTTATAACACTAGTAAGTGCATGAGTCTACGGTTAAATCAATATAGTTCTTAGGATTTCAATAGAGCTTCTTAGAATACACTAATTACTAGTAGAGTAACTTCATCATTTATTTTTAATTTTATTGATTTACTTGGGCTAGCACGTTATTTTCACGACTATTCTGCATACTTAGATTACGCTTAACTCAAACCACATATCATTAAGATTGAGAATTCCTGTAAGTTTGATTGAACAAATAGAGTTAAACATTTTGCTAACCTAGTCTAAACATGTGTATTTATATCATTAAAATTTATTGTTATAGTAGTTGTCCTAAACACTGTCAAGTGTTTTCAGATTCATTTATATTTGAATTGTTAAAATGAAAATACTTGAATAATTATTAATTTTTTTGTTGTCTAATGATATACTTTAAAAATCTCAAAATTATTTGTCATTAAATGTTTTTTAAAATAAAATAATATGAATTTATTAATAAAAAAAAGTGAAGAATAGTTTTCTACTAACGTTAGCACAATTATAAAATTTGCCTTGGATGCAATCTCAGTACTAAAGTAAGAGAATTTAGTCACTTTTAATTCAATTTTATATTTAAAACTTAAAAATATGTACCAATTATGTACCAATTATTCATCTATTGAGAAATAAATAAATATAATGACTTAAACTTCATTAGGCTTTATCAAAATTTTTATTTATTTTTGTTATTATTTTTTAATCACTTTTGAAGAGGTGTGATTGATGGGTAATAACCATTTTAACAATTTGGATACATACGTACTTCTCTCATAAAAATTTAAAATTATATTTATTTTTTTTTTACAAAAGATTATATGTAAGGTGCATAATTGAAGAAAATTTAAAATCTTATCATATAGACTATGTGACAAATGGGGTGTTTGGGTCACCTATTATAAGTCATAAGTTATAAGTTATAAGCTACTTTAAAAAAGTTACATTTAAAAATAATTTTCTCAAAAAACGTGATTAAACATAATCTGCTTTTTAAAGTTACTCACCCAAACACATTTTAAAAAACCATAAGTATAAGACATAAGCTACTAAAAAAGATACATCTAAACACTTCCAAAATATGATGAAATTTAGAGTAAAAAGATTAAGTTTGAAACAACCAATAGAATCACGACAGGGGTATTTTTAAAAATTTTATTAATTAAAAAATAAAAAAAAATTGAATTAAAACTTTCAACTTTAAAAGACCTCTTAACTTATTGTTATAATATATAATATAGATATCATATTTTTATTTCCCAACATAACTACTAAGTCAATGAAAGGCATGAATAAAAATTCTTAAACCCATCTTTAATAATAAATTTAAAGTTATATGATCATAGCTACAAATATATTTAATATATTTACCTACAAATATATATTTAAATGCATAACTTTTATTTTTGTATTCACCTATTTGTTTTACTACTATTTCCATTTATTTATTTTTGTCTTTTTGGGCATGGAGCAAAGAGGTATTTGAAGGGCAATTTTGTATGCTCTAAAATTAATTTAATTTATTTATCTTAATTTTTATTTTACTAATTAATTTTATTTTATATTTTAATTAAGACAATTACAAAGAAATGTAAAACTTAATATAAATAAATTTGGCATTTAAAAATTACTTATAATACAAAATAATATAAATACTAAGAAAATATTAACAATCTCATTAATTATATTTTTAAAAATATCATTTAAAGGTTAGAAATTAATATTTTATATTTCAAGGAAGATTACCACAGTAACTTTTTTTCTTAACATATGTCCTCAACATTTACAAAGGGATAATAAATGCAATAAGCCTCCACTGAAACAACGTAATTTATTCCAACCCGGAGGGGCATTCTCCGAAACACAGACAAAACCGTTTGAATATCCATATTTGTTTTTTCTTTTTTCTTTTTTTTTTAAAAACTGAAACCTCCGTCGGAATTGTCTGCTCGCCGGCCCCATTTCCCTCTCCCTCAACATGAAACTTCCTTTTTCTCTCTAGAAAGTTGAAATCAACTCTCTCTCTCCTCTCTCTCCTCTCTCCTCTATCCTCTCTTTCTCTCTCTTTATACATGTATATCGTTATATATACACACTCATTTTCAAGACTATATACATAAGTTAGAGAGAGATAGAGGGAGGGAGGGGAGGAGAGAGAAAGGAGTTATGGAGTCGCCGAGGTCGGCTACGAGTACAACCGCGGCTCGGTCGTCAGTGATCGAATCCATCAGGGGGTGCACGCTGGCCGGGGTTCGGATTCAGAAGGAGGACCTCAGGCGGCAGATTACGATGCCTCAATACCTGCGGCTCGCCATCCGGGACGCGATTGCATCCGAGGACATCGACGCCGGGAACCGCCACTACGTCGGCACCGCGGCCGCCGGGGAGGCCGCCCAGCCCGCGGAGTCGCCCCTCGTCGTGTTCATCAATTCGCGGAGTGGTGGGCGGCACGGCCCGGAGCTCAAGGATAGGCTTCAGGATTTGATGGGCGAAGAACAGGTGCCTCATTTTTTCTTACTCCCTCTTCTCTCTCTCTCTCTCTCTCTCTCTATATATATATATATATATATATAAATCAACGTATATATATATTCGTGTCCGTATATTTTGTAAATACATGTTGTGGAGGGGTGCACTGTGCAGTGATGCTGTAAAGTTGAATGTGAAGAAATGTCATTTTTTATTGGTTTTTGAGATTCGAAGTGGGTTAAATGTGCAATTCTGTGCAAAAAGATTCATTTTTTTAATTTTCCTTGTGCTTATGGATGAGTTAGGTAGCTGCATCTGTGTAGCTGCAAATGCATTTCCTTCCTGCTCATTTAGGTAGTTAGTTCCAAAAGCTTCATTTGTAGTCTGAAATTTATCTTATATAGTCCACCTTCTCCCCACTCTCTCTGTGCATATAGTGGTATGTTTTCAAAATTTATACTCTTTCTCGGACTTTGATGAGTGTGTTTGTTCATTCATTCTTTGTTTATTGAAAGAAATTCAGTATAAATAGTGATCAGCTGCTGTTGTTATATGTTGAAGAGGATGCTGGAATTAAGAGTTTCATTTGTAATTTTATGTGATTGCTCAACTTTATTACATTTAAGAGCTTCGGAATTGAAATGAATTTGTTTTGGGCAGTATGTCAATATTTTTGTATTTTTGTGAAGTCTTAAATCGAAACTTAATTGGGTTGTACTGATCTGTGTTCTCTAAATCCCCAAACAGGGCATAGTGCCAAAAAACGAAGTTGGATAGTGTGCTCTTGCTGACCCAGTTAGGGGTCCAAAACCATATTTATGATTCATGTTAGTGAAAATTGGAGCTAAAAATTTGAGATTCTCTGAAAATGAAAGCCAATACCATTCTGACTGTGTTAATTCTAACTTAGTTTTGTTTGAAACTTTAACTGGTAGTCGCAATTTAATCCGAAGCTGTAGTTTTCTTGTTTTGCTTTCAATAACATTACTAAGCAAAATTGGGGCTACAAGTGATGAAGCAGCTGGTGCGCTGAAATTGGGGTTTCATAGTTCTAGGCAACTTTTTTAGAAGTGGTGGTTGTGATGTGCTTTGTGTTGGCATTGTGGAGATGATGATGGTACTTTTGGTAGTGCACCTTGTCCTGATAAGGTGCCATGATTGTGGTGTTGCTGGTGTTAGACGCTGCTGATCTTGTTAATTTTTTATGATGCGGTTTATTCACAGTCTCACACACAGCACTACTTATTGTTTGCTCCAAAAGCACCCATCAAATTAGCTCCAATATGGCGATGATCTACGCTACCCCTATTACACTTTTAGGCTCAATAATTTCTTTTTCCTCTTCAAAAGAAGGTTGTGCGGACTCTAGGGAAGATTGGATATGTGCAAATTGTGCTCAGAATAGGCTATGGTTGATATGCGCTTGGGGCAGCTGTGAAGGTGATGACACTTGTAGGGAGCCTACAATAAGTTAAGACTTGTCTTTTCCATTGGCTTCTTACTTAGATTCAGTTATATGGTGTTTCCTTTGTGGATTTTAGGAGAATAATGAGTTGCTCCCATCATATGCATATGTTTATGTATGCGGTATACCAATTACTTATGTGTTTGGTTTATGATAATTGTACAAAAACATTGAACTTGGTTTTGGCCTTGTTAATCTGATTTAAGAAAATCTTTATTTTAATCTTCCAAAAAAAAAAAAATGAAATGTGCTATATCTGAAGGTTGAATGTAACTGAAATAGATTGGATCTTAACCTCAGGATAGTCGTGTAATCTTAGAAGGTTTTTGAGGCTTACATTGTTAGGCTGGAATTCAAAATGAAATTTCTAATTTGTGTCTAGTTAGCTTGGTTTGAGGAAGATCTCTTGAGGTCTTCTTGTTTCAGTATCTTGGATTGTCAGTCTTCTGTTCTGTTGGCTTATTTGAATTGCGCTATGGGAAACAATTGGCAGGATAGTTAGAGATCCTCTTAACAAAACTTTTGGGCTTATGTTAAATGAAATACTGTTTTTAGCCAAAAATTGGAAAGAAAATATTAGTATGATCAATATGAGATAACTGTTACTATGTTGCCTACATATTTTATCTTCTGGATGGTTATTTGGTTCAGGCATTAAAGGCTTGCTGACACCAATTGGTCTGATTGTAAGTTAGTTCTCATGTATAAATATATTTCTTCGTAAAAACATCAACTCAGCTCAACTCAACAAAGGTCCCAAATTTTAATAAAAGGCGTGGTTTAATTTTAATGACATCAACTCAACTCAACTCAACAAAAGTCTCAAATTTTAATAAAAATCATGGTTTAATTTTAATGACAAACTGTGAATTCTGAGTTGTTTTGCTTTCTTTTTTCTTTTCTTTTTTTTTTCATGCTAGGTTTTTGACCTTCACTTTGTGAAGCCTCATGAATTTGTTCAGTATGGATTGGGTTGCCTGGAGAAGTTGGCTCATCTTGGGGACTCATGTGCCAAAGAGACTCGTGAAAAGCTTAGGGTTGTGGTACGCATAAGGGCATATGAATTGCTTAGTTTCTCATTTTGTAAAACCTAATTGTGCAGTGTTACTTTAATTGTATTTTCTTTGCGTAACTGGAAACAATCACTATGAAGACACTTATGCCGACTGAAAAAGTCCTCAATTTTTCATGAGAAATCATGGGTTACTAGGTTGGTTTGACAGGTTGCAGGAGGTGATGGCACAGTGGGTTGGGTCCTAGGAAGCCTTGGAGAGCTTTACAAACAAGGGAGGGAACCAGTTCCTCCAACAGCAATAATTCCACTTGGTACAGGAAATGACTTGTCTAGGAGTTTTGGTTGGGTAAGCTTTTTCTTTGTAGCAATTTCTCCATGTTTTTGACTTCTCTCTTGTCTTTTTGAGCGGTCCATTAAACTTTCTTTCCAGGGTGGTTCATTTCCTTTTAACTGGAAATCAGCAATCAAAAGAACACTTGACAAGGCTAGCACAGCTCCAATTTGCCGTCTAGATAGGTTAGCATTCTTTTCTTTGATACTGGTTACTTATATTCATATTTGAAATTGTTCTCTTTTCTGGTCCTCGTTCCTGAATATGTTTTATATTGATGATGCTGGTATTGTCAATAACATCTCATTATGAAATCAAATATTGCTTTAAAAGGTTGATTCTTCAAAGCCATGGGTTTCCACCTTGTTTACGTGACTTATTGAATGTCATAACTGATTTTCTTTTTTTTTTTAAATATTTGACAAGTGAAGTCTGTTATATTAGTCGCAGTGGGACATCCGTGGTGGCATGACAGCCACCCTCCAAACCTTTAGGCTTGAGATTGAGCCAAGTCCTTGTTACTTTTAGTAGAATAATTGATATAGATTTATTGTGTTCTTACTTGTCACCCATCACAATCACTTTGCCGCGCACCCCCCAAAAAAAAACCAACAACAACAACCACCCAAGCGCACACACACACACAGACACAGTGGTGTTAGTTTCTAGAATTTTTGAGCATTTTCATTGTTAAGTACATAAATAAATGGACTCCCCTAGGTTCCTGCTCTTCTGGCTAACCAAAACACATTAGTAATTGGACTTCTGTAGGTCCATGCCACAAAAGGGACTTCTGTAGCTTATATTAGATGACAAAAAGGGATTAACCAAACGGTCCACACCATTTGGATGGAGCATAAATGACAGAAGAAACCAAAATGATACTTTTCTATAACAATTGAATACACAAAGCAGGTGGAAAATAAAGAGATAATTTTACATAAAAATTCGCTCCTTGCATTGATGGTTAACAGTTAATCTTAGGCTAGTCTAAATTAAAAAAATCTCTGTAACCTAAATCTGGTGCCAAAAAAAAAAAAAAAAAACTGCTTAATGAGTACACAACATGTTAAGGAGACTAGGAATCATTAATGATGATAAATCTTGGTATGCTCAGATACCAATTGAAAATTTCTTGGACAAGGACTTACCAAACCTAGAGGATGGATGGATTGGTATTGCGACTGACTTTAATAAACTTTTAATCTAGTCCACATACATGATCTACAACACATGTCGGACACATATCCATACCCATACCCATACCCTTGCCCAAGTGTACTATACTTCATATGTTTTAGAAGAGACCATGTAGCATAGGTAAAATGTATACTTCCATGTCTATTACTAACATAGATTTTGGATTCTATGTTTTTGTATGTTCTTTTCTGTTCCTGGTTTTCATATCTTCATATACTTAGCAGTTCTATGAAATATAACTTCGTTTTCTGCAGTTGGAAAGTTACAATATCAATGCCATCTGGGGAAATTAAGAATCCACCCCATTGTCTGAAGTCTGTGGAAGAGTGTTCCCTTGATCAGGTAGTAATTTTTAGCTATTTTAAATGCATCTTGTGTATCAGTTGGCTGCTTTTGCAGGATTGCTTTTGTTTTGATCATCAGCATCCTTGCGAACAAATTATCTGCATCTTGGTTTATTTGGTCTGCTGCTCATTTTTTCATGTCACTGTATGCATTGTTCTGTTTGAATTAGTCAATGCACTTAAGCCTCCTAATATGTTAATATCATCCTAGCAATTGCCTGTGATTTTGCCTTTAAAAATAATATTTTTGCCTATGTTCTTGATGAGACTGTCAGAGAATGTGGTCTTGAGAAAGTTATCAATACTAAAGTTCTTTACTAATAAAATGGTCAAGCAAATGCGTCTCCATTGCCTATGCACATTTGAGATGGTACAAAGGCGCCTCTTTAGGAAAAGTTGTCCAATATAGAATGCAACTCAATCCCTCACATGGCACTCTAGCTATAACCTAGTGGGTACACGTGTCTACTTCTATTTAGCATGTCACTTTGTCTCCATATCACTACCACGTCGTCTTTATTTTCACGTGTTTGGTTCCACATGTTAGCCTCGTGAGGTGACATGTAGACCAACGATGTATCTCCACTTGCTCCCCTCTAGGGGTGAGCCTTGTTAGCCAGGGATACTGTGCGGGACGCCTTAATGTTGAGCTCAAGCGTTAAGGGATGCTCACCCGTGACCATGCTCGAGGTACCCTCTCGGTCTGCTCGAGGTTATCTTCACCTGAGCATGCCTGTTCCCTCGCCTACAACTGCACCCTCAGCATCCCTTGGTTTGGTCATGGAATTCCCTTTTGGGCGTGCTCCCGAGCCTCTATTCCCTTATCTCCAACACATTGTTTTGGGTTATCTCTAGTGTCACACTCTAGTTTTCAAAAGCTGGTTTTTAATGAATAAAGTTTCAAACGTTGAAAAGTCCAAGTCAAAGGTCAAGGATCCACGTCAGATTTTAATCAAAATAGTTTCAAGAAAAGGTTTTTCAAAAGAGAGTTTTTATTTGGAAAATGTCTAGAACAAAACTGTATGAGTCCATTCGTAAACTCGGCTAAAATCATTTTAAAAGAAAAACCCGTTCAAAATCCCAATTAAATATTTTTTCCAACATCAAGCAACCAACCAATAATTATTTTAAAACATTCTTTAAACATTTTCAAGTATTGTAGTCATCCACCCAAAATATAAACTAAGTCTTTAAATGATGTTAACAAATGGTGTACAGTTATCGAAAAATAAAATTTCACAGAAAGATATAAGATAAATATTATACAGTCCTACAAAAATTAAAGGATAAAGTAACCCTAGAGATACAACAAAGTGGGGGGGGGGTCAAAATAAGGTGTAAGGCCTCAACTGCTCGGTTTCTCGGGCCATCATTCTATTTGTTTGGGTGTCCATCTGCAACTGTGGTGGGGGTGAGCATACAACGGCTCAATAGGAGGTTATGCTACAAAGCTAATAAACAGGAGGCGATATGTACATCAAAGAATACACGATCACATGTCCACCTGCAAGTGTACAGTAAAAATGCATGAGAGTATAGAAAATGTAATCCCAAACCTAAGTATCAATCTGATCCCCATTGCCATGAACCAAGCATACAAATGAATCGAATAATCAGTCAAAGGCCACACCGCATATCATAACTAAGAACTTATCAACTTAAAAGCCTAGTCAATACCCGACTCAATATTATACCTAACCAACTCTGAGTTCAACAACTTAAAAGAATAAAAGTCCGGACTTGAGCCAAGTTCAAATATAAAAAGTGTACACACACACATCCGACCGTATCGGGGAGGGGATACTAGTCCACTATCAACTTATCCGCACTTTATGGGTATCACCCAAAGGATGCGTGCATCCAAGTAATTCTACACTTTATAAGGCGCACCCAAATGGCCTGTGCATCCCACCAAATGAGGCGTCAAGCCTTTACATCAATGCAAATCCTAAGGTCAAGGTTTCAAGCCAAGACCGACAACACCCAATCTTGCGTGGGGTTTAGATCCAAGCTCAAGCCATTAGAACAACCAACTTAAGCTTTAAAATCAAACCTATAATTATTCAAAGCCTAAACTAGGCATCCAACAACACGCAACAAGCATGAACTATACCTAAGCAAGTAAAGACCTCACTTTAAATTACCATTTTCAACCAAATGATTTCACAGTGATATAATATTAATTCTAGATACATTCTAGGCACAACCCAACATCTCAAACATGTTCAAGGTCCATTTAAATCACAAAACTCAATATGCAAACTTGTTCATTTTATGCAAATAATTTACATAAATTCTCCTATGCCTTTAATATCAATTCTAAACACATTCTAGGCATAAAAACATTACAAATATCATATATCAAACATCACATTTTTAAATCCCTATCTTTCCCCAAATTGTCATCATGGCATAATCACCCATTTTAACCTAACAACTTAAATAATTAATGAATCATCAAATTGAAAATCTCAATATGCTAAATATATTATTAATTTCCTAAATCAACCAAGAATCACACATTTCAACATTTCAAGTTTATGCAAAACCCTAGGTCATACCCTAAATGTCCTAGAAACATGATATCTATCATGGATTTATTATAACTCGAGCATATTAACTAAATAACAAAAACCCCAAGTGAAAACCCCCCTACCTCTTGAAGATTGAACCTAGGGCAAGAACTTGATTTTACCGAAAACACAATCCGAAACCACCCACGCATAGGCCTTGAAGAGGAGAACAAAAATCTCTAAAGGAGTAATACCAAAAAGTTTCTCTAAGGAGATGAAAATGGAGGAAGAAAGTTGAAGAAGAAAATAAAAAGAGAGAGAGAAATGGGTTTGCAGAGAGAGAGAGAGAGAGAGAGAGTGCTTGTGTTTTAACCCATTTTTGGGTATTCACAAAAACCCCCCTCCAAGTTTTATATATTTTCAAAAAAAAAAACCCCAAATGTTTGGGTCATCACTTCTAGTCTGGTTCACCTTCGATCACTTACACAAGGTATCTTGATGTAGGCTAAGTTGGAAGTAGGACCTAGAGACCCCCTTCTGCACAGGACCTACGGAGACTTTGTGATGGTGGTTAGAGTCTATGGTCATCAAGGTGGCTCGTTCCATCCTCCCTGAGGGACTTGCACCTTGACCAGTCTTAGAGAAAGATTTTCACTAGAAGACATCCAAAAGAAGACAAAGGCATTTATGATGCTTGTGCAATGCTTGGGTAGACTCCCAACCACCTCTGCAGTCTTGACCTCCTATAAGTAGGAGGTCTTCACCTCCATATGTGCATACATGCTTGACTGATGTCCATTCTCCTCCCCTGAGCACTGAAGTCCTTGGTTCTCTATTGCCACACTCTCTCTCCCTCTCTCCATCTAGGATCGCCTTAGCTCCCTTTCTTCCAATCTTGGTAGTTCCCTTTCATCTTAGCACCTTCCATAAATTCCCTTAGGACCCACTGCTAGCCTACTCATCACTCCAGCTTGCTAGCTGTGGCCTGTCCATACACAAACCTTATAATTGGTAACAAGGCTTGTGGGTTTCAACTTATTAGGAAAAAAAATGAGGCTTGTGGGTTTGAACTTATTAGAAATAAAGGCTTGTGGTTTGGAGTCTCTAATGGAGATGAATTGTTCCTTTGCTCAGATTAAGCAATGATGCAACATTTATGCTTCAGTTGACAATGCCACTAAAATGATGAAGACGCTCATAATAGCTATAGTGAAAGCTTCGGATTTTTTAAAGAGACTAACAACCCACCCTTTTTGCCTTTTATGTAAAGTCCGTCTTTGTAGCCTAAATTAGTTTCCATTAGTTTCCATCTCTTGGAAATCCTTTCTCTGTAGTTAGGAATTGTTCTAGATGCTAGATTCTTTTAGCTACCAGCAATGCGGCTTTAGTACTCCAATGATCAAAACTTGCCAGTTGCCCCGCTTAATCTTTTTGAACAATGAATAAAGTTGGAAGAGGTAAACCTCTTTATGCAAATTAATTGTTTGTGTCCAAAGAATACCAGTGGTAATTGTTGTCATTATAATTGGGATTATAATTATAGGAAAGAATGCATGGAAATCAGATGGCAAAGCATGGTTCAATCTTCTTAGATAGTGCTTACAAGGAACTGAATGGAGTTGCTGCATTTGGAGACTCAAAAAGAATGTATTTTGAAAATGGAAATCATAAAAATCGCAGTATTTAGAACTTAAAAGGATTGTTTTGATAACAGAAAGTGCCTTCTATTTAGTCTTTTGGGAGGAAGAAGAACAGAAAACCCATACCTCTCTTTTGTCATCTGTATCCTAGTCTCTCTTGTTTTCTGTTCTTGTTTCAGGGTTTCTTGTTTATTTTCTTCCAATCTCTTTCATTCTTTACATCCCAGCAGCAGTATGAGAAGGAAGATTCTGATCTGTACATTCTTTTATTTGCATCCTTGTCATCCTTGTTCTTTTTTGCTTTTGAATCAGTTTTTGTTTTCAGCTTATTCCTAGAACAATTTAGTCTTCTCTTTGAAGTTACTATGGCAATGTAGTTTCATAGGGGAATTTTTGCTTTGCATATTGCACTTTGATTTTGCATTATAATGCATCATTTTTAGGACTGTCAGAAAATCACGGTTCCCTCAATAGGATTGCCTATGAATATATTATGTGTCTTCAATTCATTTAGTGTGGATACCCCTTTTGTGCCCCATCTGCTAGTATGATGACAGCATTAAGAGGCAGCCTGGAGAAAGTTGAAATAGGGAATACGTGGGTGAGAGATATTGGATTAGATTATTTATCTGAATGCCTTCTCATCTTTAATTATTCTCAAGCTAAAGATTACTAGGAGCTGTAGCTCACATGATGCGGGTGCATAATTCAGAAAATTTTATAAAATAAATGTTAATTAAGAGAATATATAACTTGATTTGAGCACCTGAAATATTTTTTCTTAAAATCTTGTGAGAGTGATGAAAGAAATGGATGACAGAGAGAAGTTGATAGCTATCACAAATAGTGGGATAGGAAAGTGGAGAAAACTTAGGATAAGGAGAGAAAAAATGGTAGACTTGGTGGTTATGTAATTGCTTTTGTTGTATTTTAAACAAACTAAATGTTTATACCCTTAAATTTTAAAAATCTGAAGTAGGGCTATTAAAAAATCCATCCGATCCGCCAACCCGACTGGCCCAACACGGCCCACTGACATTTGGTCGGTTTCATTGGTTAATATGGGTGGGTAATGGGTGAGGTTTGCAAATTTTAATTTTTTTCAATTCAGGTGGCGGGTCTTTATTACTCTCACCCGCCCAAACCGACCCGATCCGCTAGATCTCTTTCCTATAGATAAAATAATTGAGTGTAATAATTGATAAACCAATATATTTTATCATTGTATGGTACTATGGTGTATTTTAAATAGGATGGATAAAATGACTTAATGTAATGGTTGAATTTTTATAGAATATGGATTTTTACTAGGTGCTTTCATTTATTTGTAATTTAAATACTTACTAAATATTCTTTTTTTTTTGCAATAAGGGATGAATTTCTAATCCAACTGAACCCAACCTGATCACAAACCGAGGCAAAATCGGTTACAATGTTTGTAAAACTGACTTTGTGGTTTGGTTTGTGGGTCACTCTGTAACCCGACCCGACCTGTGAACACCGTAAAGCTATATTAGTAGGGGTACTTAAGGAACAAAACTGTGACAGATCTTCAGCACAAAAAGTGGTGTGCTGGCTTTATATGTTAGTATAGGATTGATACAAAATATTTAGCTAGTTTTTAGTTTATACTTTTATATGTTCTGATCCTTGATGGACCATGCAGGGATCGGAGATAGAAGGGGAGTTGCCTGAGAAAATGTCTTGCCATGAAGGGGTGTTTTATAATTACTTCAGTATAGGTATGCCATTTTGACCTTAAGACATCATACATGATTCATATTTCACCTTATTTTTGCCCAATTATGGAATTGCTTTACAAAACTTGGAACCTTTAAACTTATCAGTCTAATATCAAAGTTTCAAATTCGAACTTCAAAGGTGGAGCCTTAACTCCATTTATGTGAGATTGACCTAATGAGGCTTGTGCTTGCCAACCCAATACCTAATCCAAGGGGGTATGATTTCATGTTTGTCTATTTATCATCTTCATGAACTCATGCCTTGTGCTACCTTGTGCTGTCGTAGAAGCTGTGTATATGATACAAATCTTATGTAAATACATCGAATTACTCATTACTCATCTGTTGATTTTATTTTATTTTTGTTTTGATGGTGTCAAATGGCCCCACTAACTAGTAACAGCAGATTCTTGCATTTACCCAGCAAAGCCTTACCCAATTCTGAAGGGTTTGCTAGCTTAACCTTCTTCTACCATTCCACTTTGAAGGATAATTTTGTTTTGCAAGAAGCAACTCTTTCAAAAGCAAAAAAATATATATATACATAGAGAAGGAAAAAGGTTAAATTGATGAAAAAGAGAAGATATAACATTGCAAGATTTGTTTAGGATTCTAATGCAACCTCTTATTCACTTGCTTATGATGAATTTTTATCCTTCATGTTTTGTTCAGTCCCTTGTGATCTTCTCTCTTATATTTGTATGCAGGAATGGATGCACAAGTAGCTTATGGCTTTCACCATTTACGCAATGAAAAGCCTCACATTGCACAAGGTCCTATTGCAAACAAGGTCTGATTGTCTCTCTCTCTCTCGCTCTCCCTTTGTGGTTACAAGGTACTAATGCACCTATGTCTACGAGCTTGAACGTGCACGAATTCCTTAAGTTTAATAGCCATTTCTTTGGTAGAAACCATATTGATTCAATAAAGTAAAAGGCATACAGGGAGAGAATAAACATTAGGTAAAGGCCCATTGAATAAAGCGAGCTCTAACCCTTGATTGTGCTTGCTTCTTGTCAATAGAATAGGAAAAAAATTGTTATCTTACCCTTTACCCAGTATTATTTATCAACCAATCTTATTAAGCTGGAGAACAGATTTTTATCATGCCTAGTTTGTTAGATATTTTAACATGCATTGCGACTGACTGTCTTCTGTTTTTTTTTTCTTCATATCTCTACCAAATTGATAGCCCACCTTGACATGCTTCATGCTCTTTTGAAACCCGAAGATAGCAGCAATATACATCACAGTTTGATATCAGAAAAAGAATCCTCTTGGCTTCAAGTTTAGGCCCCATTTTCTATTGGAGACTTTACCTACTTCTCATATGCTGTATGAGTGAAATCTCTGTACTCTGCTTTTGCATCAGAACTAGCTACACGTTTGGAACAAATCCTAGGGCTGATCTCTGAAACTTTGTTCATGACAACTCCTTTGGTACTTTGTGAATATTGTACTGAAACAGTAAGGGGGAAGAATAAGAAGAAGGCGGCTAAATGAGTAGAAGGAGAAGAAAGAGAAGTAGAATTAGTTCTGGATGACAGAGCGGGATCTGGATCATCACGGCTTTGATTCAAAGCTTGGTGAGCTGGTAATAGATTGGGAAAGGAATGTATGAGAGAGAGCTCTAACCCTCGTGACTGGATTGCTCCTCTTTGTTTATATTATGACTATTAAAGGAGATATTATAATCTGAACCTCTGTGCAATATTATTTCTTGACATATATTATAATTTGAACCTTCGAGCAATATTATTTCTTGACATAGTTTGACCCTTAGTAACCTAATCCAACGAACTTGGTCAACAGATCGCACTCTAATTCACCAATCAGTGAATTGGGCATGAAAACAAGTCAAATCTACAGATTCTTGTGGTTAACTCTGAGGATCGGAAACGGATAGATTCTGGAAGCACTCTATTCTCAAGTAAAAATGTAAAAATAGAAATATATATTTATCAACTGTATGTACATGCTTTGGAAGGGCTCCTGCTCTCAAGGCATTTTCACATAGAACGCTCTCGGTCCCGCTTCTGCTTCCGCTTCCGCTTCCACTCCCACTCCCACTCCATGAATTGGTTACTTGACCCTAGATATTACCTTAGTTGTTGATCTTGTCCATGGACAAATCATTCAAGAAAATAGTACTCTCTCCTTCCACTAGATGTAAAACTCTGGCCTTGAACTCATTATTCCTTCCTCAAAGGAAACCATGTTACTTTATCAGACTCTTCCATGTCAGTCAATTTAGTGAAGGAATATGTGATATTGCCATTTGCCATTGTTATCCAGTCTAACCCTACCCTTAGCAAGCGGAAATAGTTATGATTCAAGCTTTAGGTGAATTGGTACCATGACACATTAATGATGATTTATTAATCTTTGAGGGTATGAAAAAGTATGAAAAAGCAATGAGCCAGAGTGTAGTAATATGAGAGACCAATGCTTTTGCACTTGTTTGAGAACACATGGCTACAAAGAAATATGAGTTATTCTATCTCAATACTAGTTAAGGTCCAAAGACATCATTAAAAGTTCTCATCGATTCTCTTCCTCTTGAACGATGGATCTGATGGCAATATCTTATTACAAAATTTATCTTCACCCGTGCATAAATAATAGGAAGTAAGAATTTGGTAAAACAGTGTCATGTCTTCGTGCCGTCTAGCTCATCCTGAGCATTCCTGTTTCCAAGTAGACAACGCTACAAGGACATTTTTAGAATCTACTGAAGGAAAATGTGATGCACAATTCTTAATAGGTTCTGGAGATGATGCTACTGTAGGGAGATAACAACTTTCTTTTTCCTATTCTTTACTTTTTCCTCACTGTCTTTTTTAACCTTCGATTAATTCCTCCCAATTTTCCAATACCTCCTGCAAATTGTGACTGAGAGAAAAGGGGGGTGGCGGGAATAGGCACATATGCAGTCATCTCATTTGTTAGCTTATGATCTTCTGGAAATTATAGAAAATAAGGCCCCCGTTTGGTTATAGTTTAAAAAAATTGGTCTCGAAAACCTGTTTTTGGAAACTGTTCTTGAGAATGGTTTCCCATTCGGAAAATACATTTGGTAATTATATTTGAAAATTGGTTTCAGAAACAAAACAATCGAAAATGTATTTGGTGGAAAAAAATTGAAAATTGGTTTCAATAGATCTGCAACTAGATCTTTAACCCACATGAGAAAATGGGAAAAAAAAATCAGATATGTAACCCACAACTATGTCAGTAGATGTACTTAACACAGATCTGTAAACCAATCACAACATACACAAGATGAGCAAGCAAAGGGGGGAGCTCGTTCTTGCTGGAGGAGTTTGTCGGTGGTGGTTGCTGTAACCCAAATCTGTAAACCAATCACCAACAATCGTTTCCCCTTCGACGAGTGGTTGTTGTTGCAATCGTTGTTGAAGATGGAGGAGTTTATTGGTGAGCAGCGGCAAGTGAGGTGTCGGTGAACAGGGGATTGCGAGTTGCCGGTGCTCGTATACCCAGTCACCATCATTTCTATTGTTGGCAGAGATGGAAGATATGGTTGTAAGCACTACCAGCATTGCAGCTTGTCGACCATGGAAGGTGTAGCAGATGCCGGCATCGGAGGGGAGGAGCCACCGATGAAGCACACAGTTCAGTATTGAGGAAGAGGTGGGAGGAGTAAATGTGAGGGGGCAGAGCACGTTGGGGCCTTTAAACCCTCATTTAAGTGCACAGTAATCATGTCTCCGTGTTTTCAAATTTTGGGCAAAATGGTTTCAAAACCAGTGAGAACACCTTTTAGATGGTTTTTGAATTTCCTCCTTTTTGAGTCTTGTTTCTTGGGAAAAAGTGCAGGAAACAACGTGCCAAATGCCGTTTGAGGAACCGAGACCAATGAAACCGGAAATGAAACCACAACTAAACGGAGCCTAAGTTTCCAAGTTTTGGCTGGTGATATGATCATTGTGCCCAAGAAAAAGTTTTTTCACAAGCTGCCAATTCCAGTTATCACAGTAGCTAAGCTACTGATATTCCCATTCATTTCAATCCAAACCCCTTCCTTTTTAATTGCAGGATCAGCAAAACCCAAACAAGATGTTCACATGTTTTTTCAAAGTCAATTTTGAGAAGAACTATTGTTAGAATAATATGTTAGGTTTTCTCTGTTTGAAGGTATTGTCGATGAGATTTGTATATATTTAATGAGTCAAAACTTTCAATTTTGTAAAATTCAATAAATTATAATCCAATCAAATTGTTCTATTGTTCCAGAATGATTTTGAGCTACAAATTTGAAAGCAAATTCATGGATCAGATTATGTTTTTTTTCTTCTTCTGGTGATGATGAGAGCTTGAAGAATTGGAATGTGTCAATGGTAGGAGAATGATGTTTTGTTCTTGTATTATCTTTTACCTTAGTTTTAGCAACGGCTGTATAGCTCAGTGCTTTGGAAAATGTGAGATGCTTGCATTAGCTGATATCTTGATACTTTCAATACTATTTTGCGCATGATTGCACTTCACTGATATTCAGTGGTATTGTGTGCCTCCAAGATAGACCAAGGACTTCACGTATACCACTATAATTGTTAAAGGGGAAGTCTTTTCTCAAGTTTTTATGGATTTTCACACCAGTTTTGACCTGGGCTTTTGTCTTTTGTTGTCAGAATATTGGTTGGTCATAGTAACTTGCACCTTGCTCCCTCAAGTTTACCCTTTTGGCTTCATCTTCTTGTTGTCCAACATATTTGTACTTAACAGTCAGTTCTGCAGCAGCCTACCAATCATAAAATTTGTTAATAGAAATCAGGCTAATTTCCCTGACAAAGAGGGAAATTGAAGTTATTTCCCAACTCAGTTGCTGATTCAAATTAATTCAGCATCCCAGGTTGAGCGCTATTTTAAATGGCATTTTTTTCAGAAAAAACGCTTTTGAAATGGCATTTCTTGGTTGTATTTCTTGTAATATGTTCAACGGAAAAGTGAAAATACACTAACATATAAACGCTTTTCCAATTAGCGCTTTTTTAAAACAGTTCTTTTTCAAATAGCTTTTTTTCTTTTTTAAAAACGCCTTTTGAAATATCGTTTATATTATAAAATCAGCTGCCACCTTCTATCTCTGAACTAGTTGAATTAACTTGCATAACATATGAACCAGGACTTCGATTGACGTGCCATCAACTTCTACACGTCAATCGTGACACACCGGTGCCTGCTGTCACGTTTCGCACTCCCCGGACCATTTCTCCCCATTTCGATACCTCAACGGCCGAGTTGGCTTAACTCCAAAAACTTAAGTTTCGAATTCTCGAAAGCTTGCATAATTTATGAACCGGGACTCCGATTGACGTGCCGTCAACTTTCACACGTTAATCGTGACACACCGGTATCTACCATCAAGTTTCGCACTCCCCGAACTCTATCCATTTCGGTACCCCAACGGCCAAATTGGCCTAACTATGAAAACTTTAGTTTTGAAATATCGAAAGTTTGCATAACTTTTGAACCGGGACTCCGATTGACGATCCGTCAATTTTCACATGTCAATCGTGACACATTGGTGCCTACCGTCAAGTTTCGCACTCACCAGACTCTTCCTGCCCATTTCGGTACCCCAACGGCCGAGTTGGCCTATAACTCCAAAAACTTAAGTTTTGAAATTTCGAAAGCTTGCATAACTTATGAACCGGGATTTCGATTGACGTGCTGTAAACTCTTACATGTCAATCGTGACACACCAGTGCCTCTTGTCAAGTTTCGCACTCCCTGGACCCTTCCTCCTCATTTTAGTACCCCAACGCCCAAGTTGGCCTAACTCCGAAAGCCTAAGTTTCAAAATCCTGAAAGCTTACATAATTTATGAATCGGGACACCGGTTGACGTGCCGTGAACTCCCACATGTCAATCATGACACATCGGTGCCTACCGTAAAGTTTCGCACTCGCTGAACCTTGCCCATTTGAATACCCCAACGGCCGAGTTGACTTAACTCCGAAAACTTAAGTTTTGCATTCTTGAAAGCTTGCATAACTTATGAATCAGGACTCCAATTGACGAGCCATCAACTCCCACATGTTAATAGTGACACACCAGTGCTTACCGTCAAGTTTCGTACTCCCCAGACCCTTCTTGCCCATTTCGGTACCCTAACAGCCGAGTTGGCCTAACTCCAAAAACTTAAGTTTTGAAATCTCGAAAGCTTGCATAACTTATGAATCGGGACTCCAATTGACGTGCCGTTAACTCGCAGACGTCAATCGTGATACATTGGTGCCTCTCGTCAAGTTTCGCACTCTTTGAATGCTTCCTCCCTATTTTGGTACGCTAATAGCCGAGTTGGCTTAATTCTGAAAATCTAAGTTTTAAAATCTCGAAAGCTTGCATAACTTATGAATTGGGACTCTGATTGATGAGCCGTCACCTTCTACATGTCAATCATGACACACTGGTGCCTCCTGCTAAATTTCGCACTTTTTGGACCTTTCTTGCCCATTTCGGTACCCTAATGGCCGAGTTGGTCTAACTCCAAAAACCTAAGTTTTAAAATCCCGAAAGCTTGTATAACTTATGAACCGGGACTCTAATTAATTTGTTGAGACATGAAATAACATGAATATATATGATATAAAATAGAAAATGACGAATATGACCCAAACCAAACTCACACATATATTACATGAAAACATAATAACTTATTTTATATCATACTGAACTACAAACTGGAACAAACTTTATGGACTATGTTCATAACAAAATAGTGGTTTGCCAGCAATGCTAAGACTACTAGGTAGATAGTTAACAAAGTCATCGTAACCTTCTTCTTCTAAGAAGTCTGAAAGTTCTGGGTCTAGCAATAGATCTTCAATAATTTCTATTATTTGTTGTGTTGGATTAACACGTTCTTTCTTTGCATGCTTTGTAAAATGACATTTATCCAACTTTCGTTGTATTTGATCAATCTCGCATTCGAGCGCTTTCATGGCTTTGCTGTAAGATGACTTGCCGAACAGCTTAGCTAAACTGGCCTTTGGGTCACAGAGGTTATGTCATCAGCAATACATCTCTTGTTCACATTGTTTATCGAACAAGTCTTGCCACTGCAACCTTATGTATTGGTCGCCAGTCATCCTGCGGGGTGGACGTAAGGATGCATCGCTGATGAAGATGTGGTTGACTGGATCCATCGTATTGTGCATTAGGATAAGTTTGTTAAGAAAGCAACGCTTTCGGCCATACCATTTGTTATTGACTAGGTCCGTGTATGTACACACCATATGGATGGCTAATGATTGATTTTCATCCGTGTCACTGCTTGGAATCAAACGACTGAACGATGCCCCAAATAATCCTTTCGCTTCGGCATCTTTGAAAGTATGGTTTAACACTTCTTCACGTAATCACACGACGTATATATAGGCAATACGATACAATCTAAGGGTAAAGGGCTCACGTAAATTCATTGGGTTGCAGGACAACCCTTTTGTGCAGCCTTCATGTGAAGGCTCAAGGATAAGCCAAGCTTTAGCATTGATATGACACCTTAGAACAAAAGCTCACATACAAGATGGACTATACTTTATTTATGTTGCAATAACATTTTTTTTTTCAAAAAACCCTAATATGAAATTGCATTCAAAAAAGTTTCCATAACAAACCCTACAGTGTACACAAAACAAAGAAAAAATTAAATACCCCAACTATTATACATGACCTCCCGTACCACATCGGGATGGCCTCCTATCTTTTGTCGACCTAAGGCTCTCGTAGACACGTGTGATTTGACGTAGTCTCAACAGCTCTAGTTGTGGCTCTGGCTATGCCTCTTCCTGTGTGATCTGTGAAGCCTCCTGTAAGTCAATGGAAGGGGATGCGTGATCTGCTTGTAAGACCTATGAATCAATGCTATAGACTGCCACCACTAGAACATCCGGATGCCCACTGCACACGCGAGTAATTTGAGATGGCCCCTCTAGGTATAATGGTGGATACGGAGGTGCAGACTGGGACAACAGGGCAAGTGAAACGCAACCCTCTGTGTACATGAAAGGCGTCTCTATACGCTGTCTTGATGCTAACAATGGGTCGACATATGTGTCAAAGTCCTCGTCATTACCTAGGGTTGAGTACCCAGATCCTTGATCATATGCAACAAGGGAGCTAATGTGGGGAAGGATGGTGCGTCGCGTTCTGACCTTGCAACTAGTCACACATAATGAAGAGGGTACAACTCGCGACTCATTGTGATATGTGTAAGCTGGCATCGTCAAAGTCAGATGTGATGAGTATGGCCGAGTAGCACCGAACGACTGTGGCATCTAATGTGAGGATGATCCTAGGGGATGTGGCTGCACGAGAGAGTGAGTGGCTGGACCTGCTGATTGTGCAATTCGCTTCTGCTCATGTAATATATGAAGTGACGTGATACATATGTCTCGTGCTCTATACAGATCCTGCAATGTCTTTGCCGAGCCATACCCACAAATGAATTGTATTATTGCATACTAAATAATCTGTGCAACTGCATATACATGAAATAATTTATCTTATTCTGTTTATCATAATTTTTATTTTTTTTCTATTCTCAACATAATCTTGGTGTGGGGATCATAATATCTTGGTTGCATTAGTATTGGGGAAGTGTGACTGATTAAATGCGTCTATAGAACTCAAAATAACTATATCGCATTTATGTCTAGTCACAATTTCAATTACATGTCAACAGATACATGCAATGATAAATCCTAAATGCATAGCAGCACACAGAAGTTGATTGTAGTCTTGCAAGGGCAAGTTATATATTTTATTTTTATTTTCCTGGATAAAAGTTACCCATGAATTCGGGTACAAGATTGTATCTCGTCCAGTCACCCATTTCTCCATATAATCATAAAGTGAAAATTCTATCTTATTTCTATCTTCCACCTTTATAATTTTTTTCTTTCTTTTGAACTTAGTGTTAACTAATAACTACTAAATGATGAAATCCTTCATTGAGGCCCAAGTCTTCATCTAGGTCAGTTTTTCTATACTTCAGTGGCCTCTGCAGTCGTAGACTCCTAGGTATATGCTCTCCTGTGAAAGTCACCCATTTAATTTCAATTTGGACAGAGACATTGTTGTAGCTCTTTTTGACCCGCGAAGTATATATGCAATATACATACACGTATATACATAATATTATGTTTTTGGCACAAATGGTTCATTCCTTGGATACAAAAGGAATGGAGAGAGAACTTGATGGAGCTGTCAGCTGGAGTGGGTGTGTGAAGTCGGTTTGATACAGTTGAGGTGAGATAAGAGGTCGAGAGAGAGAGAGAGAGTGAGAGTGAGAGTGAGAGTGAGAGAGTTTTGAGAGAGAGAAGGGAGAGTGAGACTGAGAGAGAGAGAGAGAGAGGGAGGGAAGGGAGAGAGAGAGTGAGCGAGTTCTGAGAGAGAGAGAGACGACTGGGAGTGAGAGAGTATCTGAGAGAGAAGGGAGAGAGATCTGAGGGAGAAGGATTGCGGTGCTCGCTGGCTAGGGCTTTGTATCAGCAATATAAAATGCTATTTCAATTAGTGTTTTTAAGAAAGGAAAAAACACTTTTTCAAAAAGCATTATTTTAAAAAACGCTAATTGGAAAATCGTTTTTACACTAGTGTATTTTCGCTTTTTCATTGGATATATTACAAGAAATATAACTAAGAAATGTCATTTCAGAAAGCGTTTTTAAGAAAAATGCTATTTGAAATGACGCTCAACTTGGGATGCTGAATTAAGTTGGGAAATAACTTCAATTTCTCTATTTGTCAGGGAAATTAGCCTAGAAATCATAATATTCTTAGGTTTCTTTCTTGAAGACTACCAAACATTTTCAATTCCCATTTTTGTAGCTTTCTTCTCATTTTCATGGTTATCAAATATGCATATTTCATCACATTGTTGCAATCATTCTAGACTCTGCATTCTAAGAGTAGATTGTCCCCTCTGTTTCCACATCTAGGTGCCATAATATTATGAAGGACATCTCTAGTGGTGCTGCTACACCCCAGCCCGGAAGATTCGATAAAACCTCCCCTAAAATGTGACGTGACAAAATCTGCTAACTCCCACATATAACCAATGCAAAATAACTTGGTTAAAGATTAAATAAAAAGACAACCACTACTAGATAATAAAGTACTGTATTATACAGCGAGATATCACTATTTTCGGCTATAAAACATCAAGGCATCTTACCCTGATTCAAGCAAACCTCAACCCACAACATATGTACAATAATGTACCAAATATCTCACTACTAAATGATACAATAAACATTGAGCACTGTTTACAAAGCTCCACCTCTCTAAGACTCCAGTTGTTCAGCAGACGACTTCTAGTATTGCACACTTGAAATGTTTTTCTATAAAATGGGTAAGCTAACCATATGTTTAGTGAGTATATTGAAACCATATAAATAGAAAACATCAAAAACAATTGTGGATCAAGATTAAGTTCAAATAACCTTCTCGAAGAACATTTCAATAAAAATCATCCATAATAAAGTTATAATTTGATCTATCAATGAAAAATAATTACCTTGACATCAAATTGTAATGAACATCCATTTTGGGTTCAACAAACTCATTCCATATGGCCAAGGGTTGATAACCTTCTATCAAAGTTATGACAGTACTGTTACTCTAATTATCAGCTCAACTACTGATATTGGCGGAGTCAGTGGCCATTAATTATTCCAATGGAAGGGAATCTTTCCGAAGCAACTCATCCAATTCCTTATTAAGCTTGGAAGTCAGGCAAATACACTTCCCTATAAAGCCCGGTGTAGGTACATGTGTCCAGCTCTCCTACATACAAAGACTCCTAGGTACCTCGATGCCTCTCTCTCCGTACACTTAGTCCCGCGTGGCAGCCTGTCGAGGTGACATGTGGACTAAGGCACCCTCGCCTATTGAGAATAACGCGGAGAGCGTCTCCTCCAAGTTAGGGCACTAAGAGGGCCCTCGCGCTCAGCACATCCTAGCACGGTCATGGAATCTCTTCGCTGAGCGCCCTCTTCTTTGGGCCATTCCTTCACATTTAACCATAAATTCTCTATAAGTATATCTTCATAACCTAGGTTAGGAGCATGACTTAGGGACTATCTTAGGGTAACCTTTGCGTGGGATCATCAGGAGACAAGTGGATTGAACGCTAGAGTTGAGGATTCGTCAAGAGGCCTTACCCTCGGAGGGCCTCTGTCCCTTGACCGGTCTTAGAGAGAGAGAGAGAGAGAGAGAGAGAGAGAGAGAGAGAGAGATCTCCACCAAATCATGCCATCAGAGCAAGACGACAAAGACATTTGATGCAAAGCTGAGCAGATCTCAGCATAGAGTTGACATTTGGAATGTTGGCTCTCGGGGAACCAGTTATCAGATCTGAACATTTGCAGGTTGCAAGTCGATAAGCCAATCTCCGAGGGCCTCCCTTGCCTTAATAAAAGGGAGACTTCCCCTTAACAAAAGAAGACATACAGAATATATCTAGAGTCTCCATAAACCTTTGTAGCTCCTTTGGGATACTTTCACTATCTCTTTTCTTAGGACTGTCTCAGCTCTCTCTCCTCTATCTCCGATGGTCTTTCGCTTAGACAACGCTTGTCGTAACTTTCCAGAGGGTCTCCCTCTATTAAGTTTGACCACTTACCCCTCTACCCCTCACACAATACTCCGTTGGGAAAGAGCGGTACTCGTTATTCATGGCATCAAAGAAGAGCACGCAAGTCACCTCTTAAGGAGCCGACTCTTCGACCAACATGACCTCAATACCCCTCCTCCTGAGGAGCAACTTGATGACTCGTCTCATCCAGTCATCCCCACGAGGGCCAACCAACTCGAAATCCTCACCGAAAGTATGACCTCGATGCAATGAGCTCAATAGCTCATGCTCAAGACCTTTTTGTCAATGCAAAGGGGACCCCTCCCCCTCCAACCTAGCTTGCGGTCCCCTTAGCATCTGCCGACTTGGGCAACCTCCCAAATTGACAAGAAGGGTCCCAGGTTAACTTTGAACTTCCCAATAGAAATCCTTTGGTTCCTCCCCTCCTGGTAGCAGCCCTCGGCGCAACCTCCACCATGGCTCCAATAACAGGGATCGCTTCCGCGGCAACCCCCGCGCCAGCTCAAACACCTCGACCTGAACAACTTGTCACTATGGACCAAGTGAAAGTGCAATTCCAAACTTTCTTTGTATAAGCGCGCTCTAAGCCCGCTAGTATACTGGATCTCGACCTCTGGCTACCATACTCTCTCGAGGCCGATGGTTCCCATATTTGCGGGCTACGTCGCACCCAAGTTCACCCGCTTTGACGGATGCAAGGGTAACTCTAAGGAACACATAATCCGATTCACGGAAACCTTGGGACCTCATTGAGAGGACAAGAATCTACGCCTCAAGGAGTTTTTCAAATCCCTTACAGACAAAGCGTACTCTTGGTATGCAAACCTTTTTTCCGGCACTATATTGTGTGAGGGGTAGAGGGGTGAGTGGTCAAACTTGATAGAGGGAGATCCTCTGGAAAGTTACGATAGGCGCTATCCAGGTGGAGAACCGCTAAGGGTGGAGGAGAGAGAACTGAGGCGGTCCTAAGAAGAGAGAGAGTGGCAGTACTCCAAAAGAGCTGGAGAGATTTATGGAGATTCTCGGTGTATTCTGTATGTCTTCTTTTGTTAAGGGGAAGTCTCCCCTTTATATAGGCAAGAGAGGCCCTCGGGAATTGGCTCATTGACCTGTAACCTACAAGTATTCAGGTCTGATAGCTCATTCCCCGAGGGCCGGCATTCCAAATGTCAACTCTGTGTCGAGATCCGCTCAGAGGATGGCAGGAATTCGGTTAGGTGTCAGCGGTCAGTTTTGCATTAAATGCCTTTGTCATCTTACTCTGATGGCGTGATTTAGTAGAGATCTCTCTCTTAAGACTAGTCAAGGGGCCAAGGGCCACGAGGTTCCGCACGAGGGTGATCCCACCGTAGGTCCTGCTCCTAATCTAGGTTATAGAGATACACTTATGAAGAATTATGGCCAAGTGTGGAGGAATGGCCCTAAGGAGAGGGAGCTCGGCAAAGAGGTTCTATGGCCGTGCCAGTAGGTGCTAAGCACGAGAGCCCTCTTAGTGCCCTAATTTGGAGGAGGCGCTCTTCGCGCTATTCTTGGTGTGCGAAATTGCCTCGATCTACGTGTCACCTTGGCAGGCTGCTATGTGGGACTAAGTGTACTAAGAGAGAGGTGGCGAAGAGCCTAAGGCCTCGTTTGTTTTGCCGATTGGATGAGGCCGGATTGGACTACTAGTCTTTGGACTGACTGTCCCACTTAGTCCATATAGACGCATGTTTGCTTTGTTCCAGATAAAACTCAAGATTGTAGGTAGTCTGGCCACATCCTAGTGTTGTTTGCAAATAGACGGACTGGACAAATGCAACAAAATGACCACCATACCCCTCGTCTTATATTTTTATGTGATTATCATTTCCACACTCTTCGCCTTCGTTAAAATTGTAATTTGAAAATCCATAACATATGTAACAAGCATTTTCATCGCAACGAAAAAGCCAAAAGCAAAACATACGTAAAGAACATGCATAATTAACAAACACAAAACATAGATGCAAATACTCCAAATGGGTCCAAAGAAAAAGCCAAAAGCCCCATGCATTCAATAGATCCCGCCCCACCCCCCCACAAAAAAAAAAAAAAACCTAGTTCATCACAAAGTTATAAGCTGCACAGCTATCCATGGCACGTGCAACCACATATGCTGCTGTCAACAACTTTCAAAACATGTCCATCCCAACAAAAAAAAGGTTTCAAGCACTACCATCATCTACAAACATAGTTATGAGAGCAACATAGTAACATAAAGCCCCTTGTCATTATCCGACAAGCTAAAGAAATAATCAACCCTTGGCGCATCACGCATAATCAACTCAGTTGCAGGAAACCTATCAGTTGGCCCAATGGGGAGTTTCAGTAATTCACTGTTGAGAGCCTTCCTTGCTGCTGACAAGTCATGTGCATACCCCATGCGATTCCCTATGAATTCTATCCTACCATCAGCTTTTCCAATGGCCTCATAAAGTTTATTAGGAAAGTTCGCAAGTCCCTCTACAATGGTATCAACACTAGCCCTTTTTTTTTATCATTTTTTTTGTTTGACTTAACTGCAGGGCGATGATTGACTGAATTTGAACACTCCATACCAACCACTCCCTGACTATCCAACGGCACAAATGCCCCAACATCGTCCTCCTTGTCAATGTTCTCAACAGCATCTTCTGGCCTTTTTGCAAACTCACCAGTTACTCTATCTTTACCAAATATAATCAGCCAATCCTCATAAAAGGGCCATGACTTGTTCTTCAAAATCTTAGCATCAGTATCCATCTACAAAAACCAATACATATATATTAACCAACTAGCCCACTTCACACCAATACTAACAAGTATTGAAAACAATTCTTACCTTGATATAATCTTCCCAAACTTGTTTCTTCTCTATGTCAAGCACCTTGTCAGTGTCATTCCACCTAATTTCAGTTAGTGACAACAATGAGAATAAGTTGCTGTAGATTTTCTTTCACTTCTTTATTTTTGATTCTATGTGGGGAGTAGCACGAGGTCAGTGCCTGGTAGTGCTTTGATGAGTTTGTTCGCAAGAACTTGCAAATAGCCTGATTTGAAGGTATTATTGTCAACCTTCATGTCGTCAGCGACTGTGTTTGAGAGCATTAATAAGCACCTCTTTCTCCTTTGTCCAACTCTGTCTACATACTGTCTTTGAGGAAGAACTTTTGTTGTCCTTTCCTTTCTTTGATGAGTTACTTGTCTCATTATCCATAACTGAATATTGCACAGCCACATATGCATAAAATAACAATTTGGGGGATATCTCATAAAAACATCAGCAACCACAAGGCATGGATATTTGCACATATCCTAAAAAACACAAGCAAGCATATATCAATGAAAATCATGAAAGATAACATATTAATATAAGAGAAGCCAAACAAGTCATAAATGCATCAACACATTAAAGTTGTCCCCCATTACCTAGAAATTCATCATACATTTGAGTGGCTAAAGCATCTCTCCACTCAGTTCACTGGTTAGATATCTCAACCGTCTTAATAAATTCATCTCCTATGTTGGGATGATTTGCAATTTCTTCATTTACCACCTCTTCAAAAGGTCCAACCTTATCTCCCTTCTAATGAAATTGTGTAGTAAGCAGCAAGCTATCATAATACGACATTGACTTTTGATTGGAAAGTATGACAGACTTCTTAGTATTGCCCACCTTATTTTTAACAACCCAAGAGCCCTATCCACCACATTGCGGGCAGATGCATGCTTCATGTTAAAGTACTCTGAAAACTAGTAGGAATAGGCCCATCTCTCCAAATTGATAGATGGTAACGCTGGCCACTATATGGTGCCAAAAATCCTTGACCATTCGCATATCCCACATTCTCTAGGTAGTAATAATCTGTGTGATATCAATTTCGAATTTTAGAGATATAAAATTTTTGTACATCAACCCAGAATATAAAATTTTTGTCTAATTACCAATTAGAACCTTCAACCCGTTTCTCCTTGTAACTGCATCTCAAAGAACTCTACCATCAGCCGCAGATCCTTCCCATCCTGGTAAGACATAAACGAAATTCATGTCTTGACCACAAACACCTAGCATATTTGTAGCTAATTCCCCCTTCCTAGTCCTATATCTAGCCGCATCGACCTTAGGAACATGAACCTTAATGTAAGTGCCATCTAGTGCTCCGAGACAATTCTACACAAAACCGTTTTTGTATTATTATGGTGTTGCTACGAAAGTGTAAATAAATAATTGCATGCTTTCATATGAGATGATGTTTCCAATTACCTGAAACCAGTTCCACCTACAGTTAGTGCATCAGTTATTTGTTCTGGTGTCTTAAGTAATTCGCCTTGTAGCCTCAAGATGGCCTTAAGGACATCATTGAAATGCTTGTTAATAGTTTGACCAGACCTATAGGAATCTTTCTTGACAACTCGGTTCTTAGTGTGACGTGCTAACACATTCAAGAACATAGCTACTTTATCTTCCAATGTCACATTTCTAGAATGGGACAACCCCCTGCTGCCAACCAACTGACACAGATGCATAAAACAACTTCGATCCATTCGGAGTTGGTCAATGCATGTATCATTAGATTCTCTAACCAATCTATTTATGTTTTGAATTTGAGCTTGAAACCTATCGAGCCCTCGTAGGATAGGTTGATTGTTTCTATAATAATGGCCCAAGGCTACACGAAGCATTGTAAATGCTACACTACATATTATGTAGATTTGACGTAACATTGATTGGAGAGAAAGAAAACCCTCCATCTCTTCATTTTCATAATCAATCATATCATAATCCATCTAACAATCAAAATTATCAACCAAAATTATATCAGTATAGTTAATTGAAACAAGTGTAACCCACAAATTGCTTGCATTATTGGCTTAAATAAGAAAAGTTAGTAACATGAAGCATACAGATCCATAATACTAAATCTTACTTAGAAATATAACGTGATCCATAATACAATCCATGTACCAAAACTACATGTTGTGTCCAGTGACTCTTGAAATTACCTGATAAGATTAGAATAGTTTCTCACATTTTCTTTACAATCAACTACCGATATATATGATGGGGAGTAGAAGACATGTAAATATAACCTTTTAAATCATAGAGGATTTCATGCAATCAATCACTCTTAACAAATTACATGACCATGATTCTTTCAAATTTTCAATCAATCCCATGAATCACTCCATTCTATTTAAGAGTAACAGCAGTATTGTTATTAGGTTACAATTCATGGTCCTATAACAGTCACCGTTTCAGCCACATAACTCTACTCAATGTAGTCCGAATTGTCCCAAATCTTTTCCCTAACCTTTAGCCTCTGAATTAACACCAGAAATTTTTTCCACACACAGATTCATAGTTGAGAACCGATGTAGAAGAAGAGACATGTCAAAAATAAGTATTAAAAAGCATGAAACTTAAAAATAATTCAAAGAAAAACATGGGGCTTCTCATGACTAATTGAGAAGAAGATGTGTAAAAATATTGCAAAAAAACAACATCGAAGAATGAGAGAGAAGGCGGACAACAACCCATAGATGTATCTACATTACCTGAGGCTTATCTTGGAGTGGGAGCTTCGATCTCGATGTCGGAGTTGGAGGCGATGATGGCGAGTGATGGCGGTGAATTAGCTATGGCTTTAGATCGCAAAATCGCAACAGGAGAGAATTGTTAGATGAGAGAGAGGGCGCCTGAAGCACATGAGAAGAGAAAGTTAGGTTTGGTTATGCATAAGGTCATACTTGTAATGTTGCCCGTTTATCCAACTTGTAAACAGTCCAGGGATTATTAGTCCCAACACCCCCCTCCAGACAACTTAATCCCACATATGTGGGTTTAATACTCCAATCAGGACAACTAGTTCGGTGCAAAATGTTAAAACAAGCGCGGGACAGTGCTGGACTACTAGTCTAGTTTGGCCTTGTCCCACGAAGCAAACGAGGCTTAAGTGTCCTGGTCTGTAGAAGAGCTGGACACATGTATTTTCACTCGGAAGTCAGGCAACAAGGCTATAATAGCATGAATCCATCATCGTACTTTAAGAAACATACTTGATCCAATAACTTGAAATATTTCACAAAACCACTTTCATAAATAAAACCATTCCATTGCTATAAAGAAACATAAGATTCATAATTATAGAATAGTTAAGTTTTCAGTTCATATAATTATATATACTCACCTTTCACCAATAGCCGCCTAATTCTAGATTTTGCTAATCCTTAGACAGAGCTGAAGTGGGTGTAGGACTCTTTGGACCTAACACAAGCCAATTCATTTGATGCAATGAGTAATAGAATTACACTCCCATGTTTTTGCATTTAAATGCATGCCTAAATATTTCTAACATGGAATTATTTCAAGGAGATTTCTACTACATAGATGAGAAACTCCATATCTTACCAAAGATAAGGACTACACAAGTTCCTTCCTTCACTTTCTCTTCCTTCTTTTTTTTTCTTCCCTTTTCTTTCTCTTTTTCTTTCACTTTCTCTCTGAGCAAATAGAATTTCTAACAAGCTCCTTAATCTTTATATAAACTCCTTTCTTCTCTATCTTCCATCTCTGATTCTTATCAAGACATATAGACATATGTTTATATCTAATTCAACACATAGCACAAACACATGTACACACCTTAATGATGAAGCACAAACCTTACTTGATGAAACATTCACCTTGCTTGATGAAGCATACACCTTGGTGTCATCCTCACAAGTCACACTAACAAGCACCTCAATGACTAAGTAGATGAACATAAATTATTTAATTAGCATTAATTAATCCTTACTTAAGTTAATTAATCGAGTTTAATTACAAATGAAAATGCAAGAAAATTATGAACACTAAACCATGCCAATTAAGCACCTTGATTAGGCTAACCCATACTTAATTAAGTTAAATGCCTCTGATGAATGCATGAATGTCACAGGTGCATTCTTATAGGATGGGCCCTAAGACAACCAAAGACATTGTGGATGCGAGGAATCAAATAAATATAGCAGTGGTGGTGTGAATAGTCATTCAGCAGGTTTTAATTTTCAGTTTCTTTGATGCCAACATGTAGAAAATCTTTTTAGCTAATTCTTCAGCACCAAATTTATATCTCTGTTAAAAAATCCCAGTGAAACTATTACTATAAAAGAAAGCTGGACTATTATATCCGTATGAGGGTCGCATGATGAATATATGCTTACCAAGGTGGAATCTGATGCCCACAAATGCCCTGATTTAGGGAATCCTAGAGAACATTTAAGAGGATTAATGGAAACAAATTTAATAAATGAACCACAAAGAAAGGGTCGCTACTAATGTTCTTGTGTTGGCTCATGCCGTTCTTCTTGGTTAGGATTTCTATAGTCACAAAACTATCCTAAGTTTCCTTTGGATTCATCTATATTTTTTTTTTGCTGCAGTTGATTTGCCTTGTTCTGTCTGTGATATTTGCAAATTTGAATGCGCTGCATCTTTTCTGGGTTGATTGAATTTTAACTGTTTTATATTGGTTAGTTATGATAATTAGAAGCTTGGGCATCAAATTTTGAAATTCGTATGACATTTATTCGATATGCTTAATTGGATGTAGAGGATTTAATTATTGGACCATACATACACAAGATTTAAAGAGATCCTTCTATTTTCACAGTTGATCTACTCTGGCTACAGTTGCAAACAAGGTTGGTTCTTCACATCATGCGTGAGTGATCCAAGTTTAAGGTCAGAACACTCTCGCACTGAAGGAGTTTGTTAATGTTCATTATCTCAGTGATAAAACATTCCTTGTTTTGTATCCATAGCTGTCAACTTCTGTATGATACTAATATACTTGGAATCTTTTTCTTATTTTTGTTATTTTGTATGATCTATTACACCGAAGTTTTGGAAGACATTGAAATATGTCTGCACTTGCAAAACATATATAGGCTAACTATGAAGTGTATTCATCGAAGTGTATTTATCAATCAAGGCATGCACTAGAAGCTAAGATTATGAAGAAATAAATGGTATAAAGACATACTAATGCTCGAATGCAAAGTCATGCATCCATTATCTTTTTAATTGTGAGAACTAGTGGGTATTGGAAATGGAACAGACAAAATACGGCAAGCATTTGCTTTACTCCATCCAAAAATCCACCAGGTGAACTCTTTAGATGGTTTGCTTACCTCAAGGGTCAACTGGTGCTCCACCAACAGAGCTTTTCATTTATTGCATGTCCCAACATTCTACTTTGAAGAAACTTATGGTAAATGCCTCCATTAATTGCTCTATTCGTCTGTTTTCTATCTCAAACCAATCTTTAATGTGAACTTCTGTTTTGCTAATTCTGTGTACCATCTTCATTTTAATCATGCCTTTGTACTATTTTCTTTGCGTATGTAATGCTAATATGCTCTTGTAATATTTAAGCAAAGTCTAGACAATACTAATGCTAGTTGGTCGCATTATTATTTGTTCTCTTCTTTACTTAAATTATTACTCTTTTATATATTTTTAAGATGAAAGTTGATATAATCAAAGGCTCACAGTATGCATCAGGTTTACACCTCAGCATCGCATTGTAAGGAGAAAGTAGTTTACCTAATGCTTTCTCATTTGAAAACTTTGATTATCCAGTCTGGTTTTGTCAAGTTGAGGTGCTGGGAGAGGTGTAACATGTATATGAAGAGCTGCACTCTGACCCAAACCTGTGTTTCATGATTCTCTATTTGAGCCTTTTATCCTTGCACCAAGTAATGGTAAATGTATTCTTCTCTATTAGTGAGGTTGTCTCTCTTATATTTTATAGGAGATTTAAGATTCAAAGAGATTGAAACTCAAGGCCTTTGAAGTCACACCTTGCCTCGCAGGGTGTGGAACACATTGCATTACTCTTTCGCTTTTAAAAGCTATGATTTGAACACATTGCATTACTCTTTCGCTTTTAAAAGCTATGATTTGAACAATCTTATCTAGCAAGAATATCTCTCCTGTTACATATTACACACAACCCACACACACACACAATATGTATATTTGGCAAGTGTAAATTTACCATTTCAGTACAAGGACAAGGACGTTCTCTATCTTGACAACAGATATTGAACACTCGTCAAATAAACCTATGTCTATGCACATTCAACACTAATAAGCACTTTATAAAGAGTCCACTTGTCTTTGATCAATACTGTGTAAACATGCAAGATTGTTCAAGTCATTTTGGTCAATGAGCTAGTTGTGCAGTTACTGTTTGATTATTGCTTCTCTTATTCAATTTCATACATGCAGCCATTTGAACATTGATACCCATTTGAACATTGATAATTGTATTGTTTAATTAAGTAAATTCATATAGATACTTATGGCCACTACTTTGTGTCTGAATTTTGAGTGCGCCACGTCCGGCTTCCATGACTCCAACTGTCTGCTGAACGCACCATTCGTGTCTGTGCCCATGAATTCCTAGTTCTTGTGTTCTAGAATAGTGATATTATGTGTATACATTTCTGGTTTCCTTCCGTCCGGGAGTTGTGCTTGCATAGCCGAACCTTTCGATTGATGGCTACCTCGTCATTGCTTATATGCATTCTCAATAACTTTACAATTGCAGGGGACTTAAGAACATTGTAAGGATGTCTGTTAAGAAGGTCAACTGCTCAGAATGGGAACAAGTTTCTATCCCTTCAAGGTTGATTTCCAATAGCTCTACTATTTGTTGCTTTACACGTAATACAATCAGAGTAATGATTTGTTGTCATATATCACTATTAACAATGGTGGTCCTTAAATTGATGTGCCTGTGACAAGATTTGAAACTCCTATTTTTGGGTCTATAAAAAGCAGAATTTGTGCTTGTGGAAATTATCGAGTAATTGGAGCTCAAAAACCCCAAAGTTGTATTGCTAGAATCAACATAATATGACATTTAACTGATTACTATTACCTTTCTTTTTCAATTTTTTCATTTCTGGATTTCTTTTTGTTTAATTTTCCCTGATAATTTCTTTTTTCTACAGTGTCAGATCAATAGTTGCTTTAAATCTTAATAACTATGCAAGTGGAAGAAATCCATGGGGTAATCTGAAGCCAGCGTATTTGGAGAAGGTATCACTTACTGCCACCTAAAATGGCATACTGCTATCACAATCATGATGCATTATAGTTGCTTTTTGGTAGCCCTTATCAAAGTCAACAAAATTGCCTATATTACCCATGCATGTGTACATAAATATAACTTAAACATACTCTTCATATGGAGAATGCAACGAGTTAAGTAGATGTCAAATGCTGTTTTAAAACCTATTACAACATTTGAATGATGAAACTCATGTGTCCTCTCCTTCGGCATTCTTCCCAGCTTAAATGTTGGTTTTGTTTATATTCTAGGCATCTTTTATGTAGTTCACTTGCAGTTTAGGAAGTACGGACACTCCGTTTAGGGTGCCGTATCCGTGTCCGACATGTGTCAGACACACATACTCCTCAAACACACTGGTGTACGTGTCGGACACACCAATTGGCGTGTCTTAAATTTTTGTTTATTTATTTTTCAATGGACACGCCTAGGACAGTCCAACAATAAGCGGGGACAAGTATTGGACATATGTAGGACACATATTGGACACATCTAGGACACTTATGGATGACTTGTGGATGTTACATTCATATACATTACACATATAAATGTATAAAAATATATTTTTGGCCGTATCCATGCCGTGTTCGTGTCCTCACTTTCTGAAAATCGCTATGTCCAATGTCCGTATCCATGCTTCTTAGCTTGTAGTGATTGTACATGGTGTGTACTGGTAATAATATGGTAGACTTTATACAATGGCAATGGTAATAACCTATTTACTCTATTTCTAGCCCCCTTCCTCCTCCCAAACACACACACATAAAATAAAATTAAAAAAGAAAAAAGGAAAAACCTCTGACTTGCCTTTGTGTAAAAAGTATAGATAAATTAAATTAAGTTTGTGAAGTATAATTAAAAATCTGTTAATTGTTAAATAATGATGTTAGACAAAATGGTAATCCGTCTCTGAGTGGTTGATCAGCAGTTGAACAATGAGTTCTTTGTTTGCAGTTTTAGTTGGAAGGATTTGCTACAATTGATGGATTTATTTGGCTTACTGTGATTTGGTACTGTAGGACCCTGAATCCTTGTTTGTAAGTTTGGATTTTTTTTTTGGTTTAAGGGGGGGGCGGCGCCTTGTGGGTTGGTTGTTTGCACCCATCCAACACCACCAAAAAGAAAAATATAATGGATTACTAAAACCATTCATTACTGAAAAAAAAAACGATTTGTTTTAGAATACAATACATAAAGTCAAACTTTTACCCGAATGTTCTGGTAAATTAATTTTAGAATTGGTTTTGCCCGGATTCTTTTATGCACTTTTGATACTTCAAACATTTGTGATATAGAATTATACTTATGATTATTTAATGGTACTATCAGATAGGAACTCATACTGCTTGCTTGATATACTATTACAGAGAAACTGTGTTAAATCTCAAGCTAAGAAATGGTGTTTCTGAAATTGTTTCTTTGCTTTACAGAGAGGCTTTGTTGAGGCTCACGTTGATGATGGTCTTATAGAAATTTTTGGCCTAAAACAAGGATGGCATGCTTCCTTTGTTATGACTGAGCTTATTTCTGCCAAGCATATTGCTCAGGTATGCTCATTAAATTTTTCTTACTTTCATTCAAGCTATATATTAAGTTCTTGGAATACAACACTGATACCACGTGCTAGATTATCATGGTTCATTGTTGGGGTGTAATCAATTGACTAAAGGTTTATTAGAGAAAAAGAAAAGAGCAAGATATAAGGATGCAATCTCTGAAAACTAATACTTTGTCTGGCTGGATTTATAAATTATTATTGAATAAGCAGGTAAACTATAATGACCACAATTCCCATATAATATAGTTTCACTCTCCCCGTATGTGCAAGGTGAAGATCTCATTTGCTTTTATTGAACAACTGTGGATCGCATAATCAACTAGCCTCCAATGTGAGGTCTTCGTTCAGAAGATCATGATCTTTAAACCAAAGAAACCCTAGAATCCACAATGAATATATTTTAGTTTTTGTTTTTTTGGTACAAAGGGGAGAATATTGTACACTATAACAATCAAGAGAAAAAAAAAGTTATTAACTCAAATTTCTATTACATAATTTTTGGGTATTGATAGATTCTGTAGCAAGTCTGGTAGCCTTGCCACTGAAAAGTTATGATAGGTAGAAATAAATTGGCTGATTAATTCAAAAATCAAACCCCCCTTACCAAGTTTACACCATATTGTTATTGCCGATGCAAAGCATGAATCTGAATTTTCTGTAATATTAAAAAATTGCACATATTTGTGTTTGGTATTTTTGAAAGAAGCCTGTCCTTATGTTTCACATGGGCCTCATGTGGTTTTGGAGTAGTTTGCTTCTTTATTGAAATTAGATTTTTGTCCTGTCAAGTCCTTTTTGGCAGTCTTGAAGTTTAAAGCTTTTTTTTAACTGCCTCCAAAGAGTAATAAGGATATCCCCATGTTTGTCATTGTATACATCATTGTTGCTAGTTTGTTATTGCTACCCTATGCCTATGATACTCAGATTTTAATGAATTATATGGGCATTTTGTAGGCTGCAGTAATACGATTTGAGTTTAGAGGTGGAGAGTGGAAAAAAGCTTATATGCAGATGGATGGGGAGCCATGGAAACAACCATTGAACACGGATTATTCCACATTTGTGGAAATTAAGAGAGTACCTTTTCAATCAGTTATGATCAACTGGGAGTAATTTCACCAGCTTTATCAAATTGAGCTGTCTAGCGTGGATTACTGGGAATTGCTAGGAATTACTCTTACAATTGGAGTCCATGTAAATCATATTCAACTTCTGACAGGATCTAATTTATATTTATATGATTATAGTTATTAGCAACGGAGGAACTGTTGTATCAAGTCCATTATTAGTCAATAGAATGTGAAAAACTATCTTTAGAATTATTTATTGAGAATTCAACTTATCAATGTTACCAAATGCTGATAAAAAAAAAATGTTACCAAATGCAGCATTGGTTCTTCAATGCATGTTTCTTTTATCGGCCAAAAGAAGAACATCTCTCTTGTACTTTTAGTGCTTCAATATTATGTAATGGAGGAAAGAGAGATGGTCAAATAGGGAGTCAAAGATCCGCTGGCTGAGATGTTCTAAAATGTCAAAGAAGTTTGAGGGACGTTTAGGTTTTCGAGACTCTGAAAAAATTAATGTAGCCTTTCTTTCTGTTTCTGGTGGAAATGTTAAGGGTACTACCATTAACTCTGCTCAAGACACTCTCTCATGGAAAAGGCTTCCCCCTATATTTCATAAAAATCAGCTCTGATTTCTCCCTTGATGTCCCAAAGAAGTTTGGCTTTTCAGCCGTGTGCTTCAGCATCACAATATTACTGTGATTTAGTTTTAGCAAAGGAAGCCTTAGCTTTGCGAGAAGCTTGCTCTCTAGCATAATCCCTAGACTGTCTGCGATGTGGTGATTGAATCTGACTCAGCTCAGGTGGGTTGAAAGCAGCTTTTAATCCTATTCAAGCGAAGCCATGGCGGATAGAAGGCTTATTATGTGTAGATATTTCTCATGCTTTTGCGTTTCTTTCAGCAGGCTGTGATAGTGTTCTGCCCCAGAAAAGCCAATGCTGCTGCTGATCGGACTGCAAAAGCAGCAAAATCTGGTGAGGAATTATTGAGTTGGCTGCTCTATGTTCTTTTGCCTCTTGCTCATTGTAGCTTTGACCAATATATGTATACATGAAGTGAGGGAAGTATATGAGATCATTGGGAAATGCCTATTAACTCATTGTTTACTTATTGGTACTTGTGGTTTTTTAAACGTGTTGATTGCTGCCCTCATAATAGAGTGAGTGTTGCAGCCAGCTTTGTAGCAGTTGCTTTGCAAGGGTTTAGTTGGAGGTCTATCTTAATTACCTTGCAATGATTATAGAGGTTAAGAAAATAATTATTGGAGAAGTAATCTTGAATCCAGATTAGAAAGTTTGAATTTAAAATTTCGTAACGGACTTTTTGCATAATATTTAAAAAATGGTTAGGACGTTGATAGTCACAGTGACATTTGCGTTAACTTGGGCTTTCATACTTCATGACATTCTTGTCATTGGATTTATGATAAATGGGAAGGAAAATGATATTCTTTCATAAAATTTATAAATAAAATTCTACAGGAATAATGCAGTAGTAGTATTTTTGTAATTAAGAGTTGTCATGATAAGTGTTTCGTTTTAAAGTGCATAACTCTCATTTAACCACACTTTTAATGAAAAATTCTGTATGTACTTTCTGGTTGTATGACATTTACTCGAATGGGAAAGTTGTCTTTAGGCTGTGTTTGGAACTTGGATGAAAAAGAAAGGAAAAGGAACGGAAAAGAAGGATGATGAATGATGTAAGATTAAAAAATCTATGTTCTTGTTTGGTTATCTTGGTGTTGTTTTCTTTTACCATTATCTTCAAGATTTGTTAATAATGGGTAGCTTAAGAGCATCCCTGTTGTATAGTACATTGTTATTTAAAAAAAAAAAAAAACAGAAGAGTTTGTTGTATATATATATATATATTCATGGAGTTAAAATAAATAGAACCAGCATGAAATGTAGAGATTTGGCTTATTAAAGAAAGTTATGATAGGGGTTGTAGGGGTTGTTTCCCTGACACACTGGTTTTCTACAGAAAATGCAACATGAAGATGGGGTTTCATCTTTATTCAATAGCCCAAGTTCAGCACAATTCTATTTGAAATGGTGTTTTCATTGAATTTTTTTTTTCAAATGGCTTTTTTAGGGTGTATTTCCACTTACAAGGCAAAGAAAAATGAAATATACAAAAGAGTATAAACGCTTTTCGAAATAGTGTTTATATGAAAAATGTTATTTCAAATAGCGTTTTTTCATAAAAGCGCTAATTCAAAAAGTGCTTATATCAGGAAAAAAAAAAAAAAAGAAGAAAAAAAAGGAAAACTAGTATCAGTCAATTTGATCACATAACTCATCAACTGAGACTTTGTTTTACATGTCATCATCTTCCACGCGTCAATCCTGGCCACCAATGCCAACTGTCAAGTTTTGTACACCTTGGATCTCTATTCCCCATTTCAATACCCCAATGCCCAGAGACAAGTTTTCTTTGAAAACCTGAGTTTTGATATTTCGAAATTGAGCATAATTTTTAAACTGGGACTCCGTTTGATGTATCGTCACCTCTCACATGTCACTGGTGCCCCACCGATGTCGCCTGTCAAGTTTTGCACCCTCCAAATCATTTTTTTCCCATTTTGGAACCCTAACAGCCTGAGATGACATCTTTTTGAAAACCCAACTTCTGTAGTTGAAAAGTTTTCATAACTTTCAAATTGGGACTCTATTTGATATGTCATAACCTCCCACGCGTCCCTCGTGCCCCACTGGTGCTGCCCGTCAAGTTTCGCGCTCTCCAGACTTTTTTTCCTCATTTTGGTATCCCAACTGCTGAAACGACTAACTTCAAAGAACAAAGTTTTGATTTTTGAAAAATTTGCATAATTTTCAAATCGAGAGTCTGTTTGATGGGTCATCACCTCCCACACGCTACTCGTGGTCCATGGTTCCTTCCGTCAAGTTTCGCACGCTCTAAACCCTTTTGTTCCGTTTTGGTACCCCAACGATCGAGACGACCTAGTTGGGATAACCTAAGTTTTGATATTTCAAAACTTTGAATAACTTTTCAACTGGGATTTCGTTTGACATGCCATCACCTCTCACATATCACTTGTGCCCCACCGATGCTGTCTGTCAAGTTATGCACCTTTCGGATCATTTTTCTCCACTTTGGTACCCAAGGACCCAAGACGACATCTCTTTAAAAACCTAACTTTTGTAGTCCAAATGTTTGCATAACTTCCGAACCGGGACTTTGTTTGACGCGTCATCATTTCCCACAAGTCACTCGTGCCCCTTCAGTGCCGGCCGTCAAGTTTCGCACTCTCCAAACCCTTTTTTTCCCATTTTGATACCCCAACAGCTGAGACGACCTATTTTGAAGAACAAAGTTTTTTATTCTTGGAAAGTATGCATAATTTTCAAATGAAGAGTCCATTTGACGTGTCGTCACCTCTCACACGTTGCTTGTGGCCCACTGGTCCTCCTGTCAAGTTTCATACACTCCAAACCCTTTTTTCCCATTTTGGTACCCCAACGGCTGCATTGACCTAGTTGGATAATCCAAGTTTTGATATTTCAAAACTTTGAATAACTTTTCAACCGGGACTCCATTTGGGGTGTCGTCACCTCCCATATGTTACTCGTAGTCCACCAATGCTGCCCGTCAAGTTTTGCACCCTCCGAACCCTTTTTTCCTATTTTGGTACCCCAACAGTTGAGATAACCTACTTGGGATAACTTAAGTTTTGATATTTTGAAACTTAAGTTATCACGAAATCGGGACTCCAAGAGCCGATCCTTTTTTTCCCAAATCTCATTGGTTACCCTCTTCGTGGTCTTTCTCATTCATGTTTGACTGCGTCCAATATGACTGTATGCCGATCAGAAATCAAAGTAATCCCTCCGTTCTCTGGTACAATATGATGCCTAACAATATATATAAGCCATGACCAGTCACGATAACACTTTGAGTTAACTAATGCGAAAGTTAAGCGAAAGATTTTGTTCTTAACAGCTCTCGCTGTAACAATCAACATTACTCCTTTATATTTTCTATAAAGATGGGTAACATCACTACATATCACTGGAGGGCAGTGCTTGAAACCTTCAATGCATGGCCAAAATGCCCAAAAAATTGCTTGCTGCACTAATGTCACATGTTAGTAAATCACAGTTGTGCCTGAGTTCCTTAACTATAATGTTCTAGTGTACCTTGAAAACTTTTCATACAACTCATCCCAATCCTCAAATATCATTGCAATGGGCTTTGTTCTTCCAAGCTATGCTTTCTTATATAACATTATGAAATCTTAATTTTTTGCAACACTCTGAACTATAAACACAATCTTCCAACCTGGATCTTCCTATACCACAACAAACGAAGACTTAAACTGTAACACAACAGAGCATCAGTACATAATTTCATCTTACTTAGTTTATATTTAAAACTTATAGCAACTTACTGCAACTTGTGTCATAATCAAGTGTGCAATGAATGTCGAATCAAGCTTACAGTGATCCAAACTGTCCATCCCATGTAAACCATGTATGCATCCTTGGACATTGCATGATCTCGAAGAAATTGTTCTTTTGCTTCAAAGATGCACGCAGCTTCCACGAGCAATCGAAAGAGCACCTGATGCTTCAAACTTTTATATTTGTTTTTACAACATAATAATGTTTATTTTTCTTCACATGATACCACTTATATGCATTGATCACTGCTTCCTTATCTTTGAAAAACACCCATTTTTCAAACTTTATATTAGCATCTGACCATAACTGATCGCGTGAATATAAATCCTGACCAACTATGCTACCATCTACCCCATCCAAGTTCGTAAAAAAGGGGATCGGAGTCTCGTATAAGTCAACATGTTGCACTTGTCCGTGTCCATTATCATAAGAGCCATAATTTGTTTCATTTCTCAGTAAAGCATCAACATCTTCATCTGATTCTTTAGAGAGAACAAATCAATTGTTTACAGTTGGATCTCTCTCCATTTGCATCCCAATGTCATCTAAGCCAACAAACCGTTTCATAAGATCCATACTTGTATTGGGACCATCTGCCTTTATGTGCCCTTTTGGTCTGAAGCATATTGTGGGGGAGGTGTTGGCAGACTGTGAAACTTGTGAAATTGTTCAAATTGACTCGGGCATTGTGAGTAAGCCTGAGTTGGGGTGAAAATGTTGGACATCCCTTGCCCTACAATATCTTGTGATATTGCACTCCGACTATTCTGCTCAAGTGAAAGCATTCCACTAAATGTCCCCAATGTCGATATATCATTTGCCTGTGACAGGAGTTGACTATATGATTGCACATCATCCCACATCATATTAGGATGACTTAACTAGTGGTCATTGTGCTCCCCTCTTTCACAACGTATATTTTGAAACAATGCAAGTTCAGATATCTTGAAAGGAGATCTAGGATAGTTTGCAATGTCCCGTCATTGTTAACTGTCAACTTTTTATATATCATTACATCTCCATTTCGTTTATAAAGGTATCGATATATGAACTTAAATTTAGTTGTTCTCCATACTCAGCCATCTTAGGCGTGATCATGTCCCGTAGTCCAGTAAGTGAGGTTCTCATTTCTACAGTGTAATATCCATTAGCTGCTATATGATATGCTATGCCTTCTCGGCGATCTTGTACTATTTTTCTTCTCCCCTCCCCAATAAAACATTACCATTATCGTCATTATTTGGACAACCACAACTCAAATATATTTCACTATACTTTAATTGCAAATCATTTCACTTACTTAGGTGTGTGTGAATCAAATATATTACAAACACATGCACATGCACTATCAATAATTTCACTATATTTTTTAAGTGACAAACAAATTTATTTTCAAAATCCTATAAAGACCTTCCATCACGCAAACAAATATATTTAAACAAGACATTAGCTTTTGTAAAAATTATTTTCTTAATATATATATATATATATATATATCAATGGAACCTAAACAGTGTAATAGAAAAATACTCTACAATACAAATATAGGGTCACTAAACAATACAACCTAGGTCAATATATTACAATGTGGCACATAAAATCTCACTTACCTTTTGGAAATCTTTCAATATCACTCCCACAACACCCAAAGGAGAAAAACCAAGCCCTAGAAAATCCAAGCCCAAGGGTCACAAAAGAATGCAATGTAGCTCATGCGCATTACGATGTAGTACAAAAAATGTGACTTGCCTTTTGAAAATCTTCCAATGTCACTCCTACAACACCCAAGGGAGAAGCCTTAGCCTCCAAGCCCTAGTGTAAGTGTGAGAAAGTTTGACTGGAAATGAGAGTGAAAAAGATGGTGTTGGGCGAAGGCCTGAAGGGCCAAGTCTAGCATCTTGCCGCGTTTGCGTAGTCGAGACGTGGCGCTGGCTGCTGTGAAGGTATAAGGAAACAAAGTTGCATTTTGACTAACAGCAATTGCTTTTGGTGCAGTGGTAAGCGCTTGATTCTGTAAACTGGTATCAGAGTAGGTCACGGGTTTGACTCCCCTGGAGGCATGCTGCTTGCGGGCAGGTGCTGGGGGTGGGGGGGGGGGGGGGGGGGGATTCTTCGGTGGAGGCTTGGAGGGCTAAGTCCAGCATCCTGCTGCGTGCGCACAATCAAGACATGACGTTGGCTGCTGTGAAGGTATAAGGAAATAAAGTTGCGCCTTGACTAACATCAATTGCTTTTAGTGCAGGGATAAGCGTTTGATCCTGAAAACAATTGTTGACTCAAGGTTGATCCCTATGTTGATTTTGATGATAACTAAACCTCGTGTTATTTTGCTAATACATTTACTTAGTGTGAAGATTAATAAATATTTGAATTTAGACTTAAACGTTTTTAACTTAAAATCTAATACATGTCAAAGTGGATGCACAATAAGCCAAGTCAAGCAATGTACTCTAAGAGTTAAGCAATGCACCAAAACTGAGCAATGACAAATATTTAAACTTCAATCAAATGATTTGAATTCGAAGAGATTGAAGGTGTTCAAAAAGAAAACTTTATCAATTGAGCAAAGACCAATTGAACTTGACTTGAATTTGAAGAGATTGAAGGTATTCGAAAAGAGAATTTATCATAAATGCAAAATCTCAACAAAAATTTAAGTGAAGACATCATCTGGAATGTGAAGAGTTAACGAAGATTATATGTGTTTGAAGAAATTAAATATGTTTAAGAGTAGACTTCATCAAGCTTATAAAAGACTCACTAAAGTGATCTTAAAGAAGAAAAAAGGATTAGTAGCAAAAAAAAGAGATCGGCAATGAGGCATCATGAATATGAAGCTTTACATGGATGAAAAAAGTTATTAGCAGCAGATGGAAAGAGCTCGGCACTAAGGAAGAAAAGCTCGACATTAATGGAATGAAATTCTGGTAGCTTGGAAACAAAGAAGATATGACTATCAAGAAGGAAATTCAATCCAAATTGAATGGAAGACAACTTTGATAGATTGAAGATCTCAATCTATCATAATACCCCAAAGAGAAGACTCCTTAAAGATCTTATAGTATTGTTGAAGCTGAACTTGATCAAAGAAAGGATGAATGAAGATTTCTGGGTAATGTGTCGACACATGAAAATGAAGAGTCGACACATGAGGACAGAAGCTAAAAATTTGAAGACAGCATGATTAAGTGTCGACACATAGAGTTGATATGTCGACACATGGAGACAGTGGACAACATCTGAGATATTAGGAACTCCTTTCCTTAGTCTTCTCCAACCCTTTCAAGTTACTACTAAGGTATCACTACTACTCTTAATAACAATCAAATTATTTTTCCCTTTGTTTGTCCTCCTCGTACCAAAGATCTCAATACTTTAAAAAATTTGCTATTTCCCATAATACTCTCAATCTTATCCTTCGAAAAGAAAAACACTTATTATTTTTAAAAGAGAAAAAAATTAATACTCAGATTGAATGTAACTTACAAAATAGTACTTTGCAATTAGCCATAGGTAAATTTTTAATAAAATTACAACAAGAAGTTTGTTCTGATGTACCCACTACTTTCTGGTCTAGGCACAAACATGTTGTTACTTTACCTTATGCTTCTGAATTTTCTGACTCCAAAATTCCTACCAAAGCTCGTCCAATCCAAATAAACCATGAACTTTTTGAATATTGCAAAAAAGAAATTCAGGATTTACTTGATAAAAAATTAATTCGTCCTAGTAGATCTCCATGGAGTTGTGCTGCCTTTTATGTTTATAAAAATGCTGAGATTGAACGAGGTGCTCCCTGTCTAGTAATCAATTATAAATCTCTCAATGATGCCCTCCAATGGATTCGGTATCCTATTCTCAATAAAAAAGATCTTATTCAACGTTTCTGTCATGCAAAAATCTTTTCAAAATTTAATATGAAATCTGGCTTTTGGAAAATTCAATTAGCTGAACAAGATCGATATAAAACTGCATTTACTTTACCTTTTGGACATTATGAATGGAATGTAATGCCATTTGGTTTAAAAAATGCACCCTCTGAATTTCAAAAAATTATGAATGATATTTTCAATCCCCATTCTCAATTCATAATTGTTTATATTGATAATATTTTGATTTTTTTTAATTCTATTATTCAGCACTGGACACATCTTGAACAATTTTTCAAAATTGTTAAACACACTAGTTTAGTCCTTTCTACAAAGAAAATTAGTTTATTCCAAACTCGTGTCAGGTTCTTAGGTCATTATATTTATCAAGGTACAATTACCCCTATTGAACGATCTATTCAATTTGCTAATAAATTTCCTGATATAATCAAAGATAAAAATCAATTATAATGTTTCTTAGGTAGTCTTAATTATGTCTCTGAATTTTACTCTAATTTAAGTCAAATAGCTGCCCCTTTAAGACAACGTATCAAGAAGGACCCTCCTGTCTAGTCTAGTGAGCATACAAAGTTATCCAAACTCTTAAATAATATGTTCAAACCCTCCCTTGTCTAACCTTAACCAACCACCCTAATGCTCTCAAAATAGTTGAAACAGATACCTCTGACATAGGTTATGGTGATATACTCAAATAAGTTCTCAATAACAAAGAACAACTGGTTAGGTTTACCTCCGGTACTTGGAACCCTACCTAAAAGAATTATAGTACCATCAAAAAGGAAATTTTAGCTATTGTTCTATGCATTTCCAAATTTCAAAGTGATTTATTAAATCAAGAATTTTTACTTCGTATTGATTTCATGTGTCGACACCTGGGGAGTAACAGCTAATTTTTCTAACGTTATAACGGACTGGACTTGCATTAAATGAACCCCCAACAACCACCAATGGACGAAATGAATACATGGGTTTATATACAAGCTTCCAACTACATTTGTATACTAGAGAGACAAGAAAAACAACATCCACTGACAAATCAAGTTGAGAAAAATCTGAACATTCCTTTTGTTTTCATTTTGGCATTAAGTGAGCTCTTATTTTCCTATCCACTCTTGATAGAGAGTTTGTATTTCGTTTGTATAACTTTCATACACTTGTAAGTGAGAGTTAGAGAATTCTCTTGTAAAAGAAAAATTTTTGTAAGTTGAAGTGGATCTTGGACAAAACTACTTGGTAGCTGGAAGAACTTGATGAGAAGTTCTTATGTAAAAGTGAGCTGAGCACTTGGAAAATCAGCATCTACTTTGTAATTGGAGATTGCATAGTAGAAAGAGACTTCAAGGGGATCTTGGGGTGAGGATGTAGACTACAAGTTGTAGTTGAACCTCGGTAATTCTTGGTGTGCTTTCTCTTGCTCTGTTTTTATTTCTTTATTGATTATATTGCATTGTACATATCTTAAATCATTGTTCTATTGATTAAATTAGTTTTTAATTAATCTTAATTGTATTAATTTTTAAAAAACTCAATTTACCCCCCTCTTAGGTTGCCTTTTGGGCTAACAATTGGTATCAGAGTTTGTATTCCTGTTTTAGGCTTAACATCCTTAGAATAGATCATAATTTTAGAAGCTCTTTCGGTGAGGGTCAATCCATAAATAGACCACCTATGTTTAATAGCATCAATTACAACTATTGGAAGAATAAAATGAGAATTTACATTCAATCGGTAGATTATGAATTATGGGAACTTATAGTAAATGGTCTCAAAACTCCTACAAAAAGAGTAAAAAGAACTAATGTCCCTAAACCTGAATCTGAATGGGATGAGGATGATTTGAAAACGCTACAATCTAATGCTAAAGTCATGAATATTTTATATTGTGCATTTGATCCTAATAAATTCAATTGCATTTCTGTTTGTGAATTAGCTAAAGAAATATGGGATAGATTAGAGGTAACACATGAAGGTACTAATCAAGTTAAAGAATCTAAAATCAATATTTTGATACATAGTTACAAATTGTTTAAAATGAAACTTGATGAGTCTATCACCGAAATGTTCACAAGATTCATTGATATTATTAATGGCTTGAAATCTCTTAGAAAGGTACATCCTAATAATAAGTAGGTAAGGAAGATTCTAAGGTCACTGTCAAAAGCTTGGGAAGCTAAGGTCATGGCAATTCAAAAAGCAAACGACCTCAACACATTACCTCTTGAAGAACTTTTGGGCTCTCTCATGACTCATGAGTTCACTCAAAAGCAACATGCCCAAAAGAATGAATAGAAGAAGAAAAAGTCAGTTGCATTCAAGTCTACCAGTCAAGATGATGAATCTGCAAGTGATGAGAATGAGGATGAAATTGCTCTCATCACTCGAAAATTCAGAAGATTCATAAAGAGGAAATGGAAAGGTGGAAAGAAGCATGAAGCCAAAAGAGATTTTAGTAAAGAATCTACTATCATATGCTATGAATGCAAGAAGCCTAACCATATAAAGGTTGAATGCCCTCTGCTTAAAAAGAAAGAAAAGAAAAACCAAGGAAAGAGAACAATGGCAGCTATAACATGGAGTGATGATGAAGAATCAAGTTCAGAAGAAGAAACCGAACCTCAAGAGGTGGCTAACCTTTGTCTCATAGCACATGAAGAAGACAATGAGGTATCAGACTCTTCCCAATTTACTTTCAATAAATTCCAAGATCCAATTGATGATTTACTTTGTGAATTTAGAAAAATAGGAATATAAAATGGACTTCCTAAAAAGATGATCTCTACTCTTACTGAGGAAAATGAGGATTTACAAAAAAAAAAATGAAGTTTTGAAAAATGAATCCCGTGTTTTAAATGAAAAGATTAAGAAAAATTCTTTTCCAAAAGATTCTTCAAAGGAAAACCAAATTTTGTTTGATAAGGTTAAAAGTTTGGAAACAACACTTTTTAGATGTGTCAATAGAAAAGAAAAATTGGATGTAATCTTGGGAAACAAAAATGCTCACTAGATAAAGTTGCTCTTGGCTTTGATCCTTTCAAAAGAAAAAGATTTTCGAAAGGCAGACTTGTTACTTCAGCTGGAAAATAAAAAATTTCATGCTTTTATTGTCACAAACTAGGACATATTGCTAGTAGATGCTATGCTTTACAAAAATCTATTGCTCCTAGCAATGTATGGGTCCCTAGAAGACTATTGAGGACTAACCCTCAAGGACCCAAGATGATTTGGGTACCTAAGGTCAAATGAATTTCTTTTGTAGGTATGCCTTCAAACTAAATCCAAGAAAGATAATTGGTATTTGGATAGTGAATGCTCAAGGCATATGACGGGAGATGAAGCACAATTCACATCTCTCTCACTCGAAGATGGAGGTCTTATCACATTTGGTGACAATAGTAAATGGAAGATCATCGGAATAGGTAGTGTTGGTAAGAATTCACCTACCTCTATCAAAAATGTTTTATTTGTTAAAGGACTCAAACACAATTTTTTAAGCATTAGTCAACTCTGTAACAAAGGATGAAAGGTTGTATTTGAATCTACTAAATGTGATGTAATTTACATCAATAGTAATAAGATCATTGTCATTGCACATGGACACGACAACATATATATTTTCAATCTTAATGATTTATCTTCTTGCAAAGTTGAAGCCTCGCCCCTATGAATAGTGATGAAAGTTGGTTGTGGCAAAGAAGACTTGGTCGCATTAGTATGCGCATACGTTCAAAGGTTTTTAAAAATAATTTGGTCAAACGACTTCCAAAGATAAAATTTGACAAAGATAGAGTTTGTAATGCTTGTTAATTAGGTCTACAAATTCAAATTTATTTCAAATCTATAAATATGCTCACTACCTCTAGGCCACTACAGCTATTGCATATGGACTTATTTGGACCAATTAGGACTTTAAGTCTTGGTGACAAACAATATGCACTTATTATCGTTGATGACTATTCTAGATTTACATGGATATTCTTCCTAGCTCATAAGGATGAGACAATTGTTTTCTTCACAAAATTTTGTAGGAAGGTTCAAAATGAAAAAGGATTTTCAATTACTTCTATTAAGACTGTGTTAGCCTAACTGGCAACCTAAGAGGGGGTGAATTGGGTTTTTCAAAAATTAATAGTAATTAAGACTAATTAAAAATAATCTAACCAATATAACAGTAATCAAAATATATAAAATGTAATGTAATCAAAATGAAAATGAAAACAGAGCAAGAAAAGGCACACCAAGAATTACCGAGGTTCAACCACAATTCGTGGTCTACGTCCTTACCCCAAGATCTCCTTGAAGTCTTCTTCTACTATGCAATCTCCAATTATAAAGTAGGTGCTGATTTACCAAGTGCTCAGCTCACTTTTACACAAGAACTTCTTTCCAAGTTTTTATAACTACCAAGTGATTTTGTCCAAGATCCATTCTAACTTATAAGAGTTTTTCTTCTACAAGAGAACTCTCAAACTCTTACTTATAGGTGTATGAATGTTATACAATCGAAATACAAACTCTCTATCAAGAGTGGATAGGAAAATAAAAGCTCACTTAATGCCAAAATTAAAAAAAAAAAGGAATATTCAGATTTTCTCAGTTTGATCAGTCAATGGTTGTTGTTTTTCTTGTCTCTCTCTTGTACATAAATACAGTTGGAAGCTTGTATATAAACCCTTGTATTGATTTTGTTTGTTAGAGGTTATTGGGGCTCATTTAATGCAAGTCCAGTCCGTTATAACGTTAGAAAAATTAACCGTTATTTTCCAGGTGTAGACAATTGATCTCATATGTCGACACATCTGGCCTGTATTTTTCAGATGTTGTCCACTGTCTTCATGTCTCGACACATCAACTCCATATGTCGACACTTGATCATGTTGTCTTCAGATTTTTGGCTTTTGTCTTCAAGTGTCGACTCTTCGTTTTCATGTGTCGACACATTGTCACGCTGTCTTCAATTTTTGGCTTGTGTCTTCATGTATCGACTCTTCATTTTTAGGTGTTGACTCATTGCCCAGAAATCTTTATTCATTCTTCCAATGATCAAATTCGGCTTCAATAATACTATAAGATCTTCAATGAGTCTTCTCTTTAGGGTATGACGATAGATCAAAGTTTTCAATTCATCAAAGTTGTCCTCTATTCAATTTGAATTGAATCTATCATTTGATAATTATCTTTTCTTGATTTTCAAACTGCTAGAGCTTTGTTCCATTAACGTCGAGCTATTTTTTTTCATTGCCGAGCTCTCTTTTTCTGCTGCTAATGACTTTTCCATCTATGTAGAGCTTCATAATCAAGATGCCTCATTGCCGAGCTCTTTCTATTTGCTACAAATCATTTTTTCTTCTTTAGAATCACTTCAATGAGTCTTTTATAAGCTTGATGAAGTCTACTCTTAAATATCTTCAATTTCCCTGAAATTATATCATCTTCATTGACTCTTCACATCCCTTCTGAAATCTTCACTTGGATTCTTTGTAGAGATTATGCAATTATGATGAATTCTCTTCTGAAACATCTTCAATCTCTTCAATATAAAATGCACACTTGATGAAGTCTTCTTTTGGACACCTTCAATCTTTTCGAATTGCAACTCATTTGTCTGAAGTTGGGATAGGTGTTATTGCTCTGTTTGATGTATTGCATGACTCTTAGTGCATTGTTTGAACTTAGCTTGTTGTGCATTCACTTTGACATGTATTAGACTTTAAGTCAAACTCTAAGTCTAAATTATAATCTTTATTGATCTGCACACTAAATAAGTGTATTAGTGAAATAACACAAGGTTTAGTTATTATCAAAGTCAACATAGGGATCAACCATGAGTCAACAGACTGATCATGGAGGGGAATTCGATTGCAAATCATTTGAAATGTTTTGTGATGAAAATGGTTTTGGTCGCAACTTTTCAGCCCCTAGAACACATCAACAAAATGGAGTTGTTGAGAGGAAAAACAGAGTTTTAGAAGAAATGGGTAGAACCATGCTTTATGAAAATGGTTTGCCAAATTATTTTTGGGCTGAAACTGTTAACACAACTTGTTATGTTTTAAATCGAATCTTATTTAGAAATTTTTTGAACAAAACCCCTTTTGAACTTTGAAAAGATAAGAAATCAAATGTCTCATACTTTAGATCCTTTAGATGCAAATGCTTTGTATTGAATAATAATAAAGACAATCTCAGCAAGTTTGATGCAAAATCTGACAAGGGTGTATTTCTTGGATATTCAACACATAACAAGGTTTATAGAGTCTTTAATAAGAGGACTCTAATAGTTGAAGAATCAGTCTATGTCACTTTTAATAAATATAACTCTCCTTCAAAAAATGTTATAAGTGATGATATATATGAGGTAGAGCAAAACATGGAAAAGCTAGATATTCAACCAAGCTCAAATGAAGAATCTCAAAAGGAAAGAGAAGTGCAAAAAGCTCCTACAAGCCAACAAGAAATCAATGAAAGTCTACATAAGGAATGGAAGTTTGTGCATAACCATCCTACGGAACAAATCCTAGGTGATCCTTCACAAGGAGTAAGAACTTGATCCTCTCGTAGAAATATATGTAATCATCTTGCATTTTTATCACAAATAAAACCTAAATGTTTTAATGATGCTGAAAATGACGAGTTTTGGATTAATGCTATGCAAGAGGAATTGAATCAATTTGAATGGAATGAGGTGTGGTACCTTATTCCTAGGCCCAATGATCATCTAATCATTGGAACTAAATGGGTGTTTAGAAATAAAATGAATGAATCCGGAGCTGTAGTGAGGAACAAGGCAAAACTTGTTACTCAAGAGTATAGCCAAGAGGAAGGCATTGATTTTGTTGAAACATATGCTCCGGTAGTTAGATTAGAAGCCATTAGATTGTTACTTGCATTTCATGTTTTAAAGATTTCAAACTATATTAAATGGATGTTAAAAGTGCTTTTCTAAATGGTTTTATCACCGAAGAAATTTTTGTTGAACAACCCCCCGGTTTTGAAGATACGAAATTTCCTAACCATGTTTTTAAACTAACAAAAGCTTTATATAGTTTGAAGCAAGCCCCAAGGGCCTGGTATGAAAGATTGAGTAAGTTTTTGATTGAAAAAGATTTATCTAGAGAAAAAATAGATACCACTCTTTTTATCAAGATAAAAAACAATGACATGCTCTTAGTACAAATATATGTAGATGATATTATATTCGGTGCTACTAATGAGTTGTTTTGCAAAGAATTTGCTAAGTATATGCAGGGAGAATTCGAAATGAGTATGATGGGCGAGCTCAACTACTTTCTCGGACTTCAAGTCAAGCAGTCAAAGGAAGACATCTTTATCAACTAAGCCAAATACATCAAGGATTTGATCAAGAAGTTTGGCATGGAAGATGCAAAGCCGATAAGTACTCTAATGAGTACTACAACAAAACTGGACAGCGATGAGAAAGGTAAAGCAGTAGATACTAAGATTTACAGAAGCATGATAGGCTTTCTATTATATCTAACTACTAGTAGACCAGATATAATGTTTAATGTTTTCTTGTGTGCTAGTTTTCAACCAAATCCTAAAGAATCTCATGTGATTGTTGTAAAAAGAATCTTTCATTATCTTAAGCACACACCTAACCTTGGATTATTGTATTCAAAGGGTACATGTTTTAATTTGATTGCTTACACTGACGCTGATTATACGGGCAGTAGAGTTGATAGGAAGAGTATAAGTGGCTCTTGCCAACTCCTAGGCAACATGATTGTGTCTTGGTATAGTAAGAAACAGAATTTAGTTGCTCTCTCCACAGTTAAGGTTGAATATGTAGTAGCTGGTAGTTGTTGTGCTCAAGTGTTATGGATTAAACAACAGTTAAAAGATTATGGTATTATATTTGATCATGTTCCCATTAAATGTGATAATACTAGTGCTATAAACTTGACTAAAAATCCCATTCAACACTCTCGCACAAAGCACATTGAAATTAAATATCACTTTATACAAGATCATGTACAAAAATGAGATATTGAACTTGACTTTGTAAGCAAAACTATGCAATTAGTTGATATTTTTATCAAACCATTGAGTGAAGATCGATTTTGCATGATAAGAAGAGAATTGGGGATGAGTGACCATATGTCTTAATACTTGTTAAATTTGAGTGAAATTCATGTTATTTATGTTTTAAATGTAATTATCGTTTATGTGGATTGCATTTATTGAGTTCATGATTCATTGCATGATCATATTAAAACATATTTTCTCTCCAAATTTGAAAAAGTCATTCCCTGAATTCCTTGTACTTCACACGTCCTAGTCTAGTTGTATGTGTCGACACACCATTTCCATGTGTTGACATATCACGATAGTGGACTCAAAAATGATTTATTGACACGCATGTGTCGACACATGAATCAAGACTATATACTTTAACGAAGCCCACTTTACAAACATTCAAACTTTCCTTCTCTCACTCTCACTCTTTTTCTCTCCCGCTCCCCTGTTTGCACCAAACCCAACCATCACCTTTGAACCATCACCAATCCTCGCTCTAATCTTGTTATATACCCTAATCGATCTCTTCCCAACCTCTCATAACTATCTATCCCCAACCCTCTTGTTTCTCTCTAATCCTCAGTTTATTGCAATGACTCCTAAGATCTCTAAACCGAAAAAGATTTCAAAAGCCCTAGTTGTAGCTACATCCCCTATTTCGAAAGGACAGAAGAGGAAATCAAAAGGGGATTCTAGCAAGGAAAAATGGAAAAGAAAGACGAGTAAGACTGGAGAGCTGACATCCTCACCAGCCCTAAAACGTAATGAACTATATTTCAGTAAGGACAAAGCTTAGGAAAGGTACAATTCAAGCTAGCTTTTCTCTTAGAAAAATATTTAATGATAGATGGGTGGATTACAAGTTCTTTGATCATCACAAGTTTGAATTGAGTACCAAATTGGACAACCTAGGTTGGAAATCTATGACAACATTTAAGGATGATGTATACCCTGACTTGGTTGCTCATTTTTATGCTAATGCTGAAAGGGATCCTGATGAGGTATCCATCATAAGCTATGTTAACGGTATTTCCTTCACTTTGGATAGAGATGTGATTAGATATATTCTTGTAATCAGACTTGGTGGGGACGTTTATAGAGATAATATCTTTAGAAAAGATCAACTAAAAGCTCTCTATGGAAGGGATGTAGATGAAAGTATACAACCTCTTGCCACTGATTTGCCTCTTGAATTGAGGCTAGTTCATCACTTTACCTGCACTATTTTTACTCATAAAACTGGAAAGTATGAATATGTTTTGGAGAAGGAGTTGTTTTTCTTATGGGCATATTTAACTAATTCAAGGATTGATTTGCCTCTATTTATTTTGGACCATATGTACAAGGCTACAGTTTCAAGAATTAATTTGTTTTATGAAATTTTATTGACTAAAGTTTTTAAGCATTTCGAAATTGATTAGAGCAATGAGAAGAAGAGAGCCCCCAAGGCAATTAGTGATGAGTATAATGAACAGACACTCAAGCGAATGGGGTATACTTTAAAGAATAACAAGTGAACTCCAAAGAAAACTGAAGGAGAGAGTACTTTAAAGGGAAAGACTCCATCTAAGAGCAGTTCTAGGCAGAGAAGCACAAAAAGAAGTTTGAATCCGGAATTTGAAGAAAGTGTTGGGGATTTGACCACTTTTATGGCTCAAGTAATAGAATCTTTGGACAAGTTGAATGAAAAGGGAGATATTGCAGCTACAAGGATGATGTTCATCAAAAGGAAAGTGAGAGAACTCAAAAAGAAAGTACAAATATTGAGAAATGGAAAAGGTGAAATCCTAGAAGAAGAAAAAGATAAAGAAGATGAAGAAGAAGTCGATGAAGAAGATGAAGATAATGAAGAGGAAGAACATGTAGGAGAAGAAGCCAGAGAAGAGGAGGGAAATGCTGAAAAAGGGTTTGAAACAAAGGAGAAAAGCCACGAAGAGGAAGACTTTTCGGCCGCCAAGTCTAATGCTCACTAGTTTCTCCTTTCCTTATCCTATCTATCCCTACCTCTCTTTCCTTATCCTTTCCTTATTCATCTCACATTCTCTCTTCCCCCATCATTTTGCATTTACATGGAACCTTTTGTAAACATTTTGTGGATATCAATTGGTCAAATATTTTGTAACACTTTTTGAATGAATGAAATATAAACTTACTCTTTTGCAAATTTGATGCCTTGATTGCTTGGTTGCTTTCTTAATTATACAATTAATCTTGTTATAAGATTTTTTTGCTATTGTACCTGTCTTTGCTATACATTTTTTTTTCTTTTTGATGAATTGACAAAAAGGGGAAGAGGAATTAAAAAATTGAAGTAAAATGGAAGAAGATTGTTGAATGGAAATGATGAAAATTGCATGATATAGTCTATAAAATTTTATAGAGCATGTTCTTAGGGGGAGTAACATGATAAATATTCTCTTTCCCTCAATTTGTTTTGAAATTAACTGATAAAAATTCCTTGAGAGCTGCCTTTGATAAGAGAACAAAAAGATTTTGTTTCTTAAGCATCAGTTGCCTAATTATAAAATACAGGGGGAGCTCTCTACTAGTATGCAATCTGATCTTGTCTATTTCATTTAATCTTATATAAATTTTATTTGCAAAGATTTTGTCATCATAAAAAAGAGGGAGATTGTTAACTCAAGGTTGATCCCCATGTTGATTATAATAATAGCTAAACATTGTGTTATTTTACTAATACATTTACTTTGTAATTGGAGATTGCATAGTGAAAAGAGACTTCAAGGGGATCTTAGGGTGATGACGTACACCACAAGTTGTGATTGAACCTCGGTAATTCTTGGTGTGCTTTCTCTTGCTCTGTTTTCAATTCTTTGTTGATTACATTGCATTGCACATATCTTAAATCACTATTCTATTGATTAAATTAGTTTTTAATTAATCTTAATTGTATTAATTTTTGAAAAACTCAATTCATCCCTCCTCTTGAGTTGTCTTTTGGGCCAACAGATGGGAGTAAGAGTCCGGCGAGAGAAAGCTCTCACAGTGAGAAATCCCGGGAGGAAGAGACAACTGAAAAAGACAGAATTGAGTGAGGGCAATGAGAATGCGAGAGAGAGATCACGAGCTTATCTTCAAAGAAAGTGCTCTAGCATTATCAAGAAAACGCAATTTCAAGTAACGTTTTCTTTGCAGTGCTATTTTACACTCAGAGGATTCAGCTCTCTGAAGCTTATGCGCTTTTTGAAATAGCGCTAATACGCTTTTCTATTTTTCCATTTTCTTTCGCATTGTTGCACACATACGGGTGGAAATATAGGAGAAAAAGCAACATTTGAAAAAGTGTTTTCATTAAAAACGCCTTTCAAATGGCATTGAACCTGGGTTTTTGAATAAACTTGAAAAGTCACATTGAGTTTGCATTTTCTTCAAAAAAGCCTTGTGTCAGAGACTTTACCTAGGTTGTAGGTAATGGAACAAATATTGTTCTGGAAGAAAATTAAAAGTTTCGTTTAATGAAATTTAAAATTATTTTTGAATTTAAATGACAAAAGATCATTATATTCCTCCTTTTGATATTACATCCGTTATGATTTTTACTTTTTCTATATTTGATGGGTCTCTTTCTATAAAACTTAAATTTAAGTGGCAGTGGTTGATATGGCTCTCCCTTGCAAGGAAAAATTATTCAATACTGCAAGAGCACCACGTTATCCAGCTTCACCTCTCACAAGGTGCTGGGGTCCCTTTTGTTAGGTAAGTCAAATACCCCATCTAACAGTGGGGATCACCCCATCGATTTTGAGAGGAATAAAGACGTGTTACTTCAAGAGCATGAATAATTTCTCTTTTGCTACTTGGAGAAACGAAAGAATAGACACTGCAGATCCATTACTAGAGATGGACATTGGACGGGTCGGGCCTACACTATAAATAATTCTCATTAGGCCTAAAACTAAATTCCAAGCTCACCCAAGCTTATCCATTTAACACAATATTTATTTAACGAATAATTTTCTTCTCTAAAAATAATATTAAATAACGTAAAATCTAATTACATGTATATTAAAATATATAAATATATCATTTTATAAATATTTTAGGCTGGGCTGGGCTTCAAATAAAATTTTCAAACTCGCCCATTATCAAAATTGGGCTTAAAAACATTTCTAAACCCTACAAAGTATAAGCAAACTTGGACGGCCTAGCAAGCCACCCGACCCATGGCCACTCCTATCCATTACTAACCCCTAAGAACGGTGACAAACGAAAGAAGAGAGAACTCCAAATGGCTTGATCCTTATATGCTTCAACAAGATGAAGTTCATTAGCATTCATATTGTTTTGGGTTGGTAAAAGGCCATCCTTTTACATAATTCCATCACTACCAGCCAAGGATGGAGTGAGGCGGGGTTGGGGGCCTACTCTGAAAATCTCACCAGAAGTTATATATATATATATATATATATGTATTTTGGTGCACTAGAAGTAAGAAGTTATATATATAAAGAGACGAAGATACACCTGAGCCAGGAGGGCATGGTCCCCTTAATATTTAGAAAATCTTACTATATTTAGTACAAATGTAAGTCTAAAACTTTTTAGACAATAATTTGGCCCCCTAATATTTATAAAATCCCACTATATTTAGTACAAATCTAGGTCCAAAAAATTTTAACAATAAAGTGGCCCCCTAAGTTAAAAAAAATACTATTATATTGAGTATAGAATCAAGGCCTAAAATATTAAATACAATAAAATGACATTTTTCATGTAGAATTTATATTGCGGTCCATTTTTATTTACTATGTAGCCTGAATTTTGAATTGTTTATGGTTCAAGGCCAATGTTTACCGATGTCTGATTAATTCAAATCTAGAGTAAAATGACTGCCTAAAATGAAATCTTGACTTCGTCCATATATATATATATATATATACTATTTCGAAGTACAAATATCGAAATTAGTGAGATAGTTTCACTCGTGTCTCTTGACTTAGGACATGCTGTGTTAAAATTTACGATATGTTTTATCTTCGATTTTTTTTTTTCTTGCTTTAGGTATAGGGAAAGGCAAAACCAAATATAGAAGCACCTTTCTCTTTTTATTTTAAGATTTAAAACGTTTATTTCATTTTTGTTGAATTTATTTGGGATAACAACTTTTGGACCTTGGCATGTCCTCTTTGAACCAAGTTTGTGGCTTGGTCCCGACTACCAGCTATGATAAACACATAATTAACTTATTTGAACGATTAAAGTATGAAATAGGTACTATATTTTTATAATCTTTCTATAAACATAAATAGGGCCCATTTGGAAAATTATAATTTTTTTTATCTACAAAATGTATTTGATTCTTGTATTTTTTTGTCCTTAAAATGTCTTTGGTTCTATAACTGAGTAATAACATCCATGATTGCAATATCTTGTTCTAGGGTTCTGCAATCTCGAAAATGTTGTATGGAGTCATAAAGGCTAAATAAATAAAAATAATGATTCTAAGATTTTGAGATTATAAATAATTTTTGTTACAATGACAATTAATTATTAAAAATTACCATACAAATTTAATAAAAATATTAACATATTTAATTTTAGCATTAAATAGAGTTGCATAGGATGTCTCGTTCATGGTTTAAAACAATATCACTAGTACAGAAAAAGAAAAAAAAAAACTATCATCCTTTTTTTTTTATTGGCTCTTTTAACTAACTTTTTTTTTACCAAATGGTTTACAATTTTTATAGACTTTTGACCATTTTACCGAAAAGCAACCTTAGAAGTTAGTAAAAAAGAAAAAAAAAATCTAGAAAGAGAAAAAAAAAAAACAGAACAAGAAAAATAGAAATTTCAAAATTAAAGGGCGGGTCAGTCTTTCTTTCAACTCAGAGTAACTCTGTTTTAGTTCGCATTAGGGTTTTACTCACAGATCTCTCTCCAAAGTTCCCTCCGATTTTCAAATCTGCAACCATGGCGAGCACCAAAGTGCAGCGGATCATGACCCAACCCATTGTACGTCTCTGTCTGTCTCTCTCTCTGTATACATATGTATATGTATATGTATATGTATATGTATGTATGAATACACATTACACGCATATGTGTAAGTATACTGACTTCTTTGGGTTGATCGGTTTATTGCGACTTATGCAAATGCCAGAATCTGATATTCAGGTTTCTCCAAAGTGTAAGCCTCTCTCTTTTTCGCTGATCATTTTTTCTGGGTGTGCTTTAATTTGGACCTTCTTTCTTCATGGCTTGTTGATAATTGTGCTTAATTTGTCCCTGTTGCTTTTGCGATTGAATGAACACAGAAAGCGCGCATACAGATTTGGCTCTTTGAGCAGAAAGACTTGAGGATCGAAGGCCGAATTATTGTAAGTTGTACGATGTTGAAAATCGTGCTGTGCTTTAAAAATCATCATGCAAGTTCCTAATTTGCTATACAAATAGTTTCCTTCCCTTTTGAAACATTTGATCTGAAATTATTTTTCTACTAACCCTCATGAAATGAAATTTAGTTTAACTAGCATCTGCTTCCATCATTTAAAGTTGTATTCCAGGCTTTGATTATGATTCCTTCTTCAAGCTTTCATTCTTGAATCACTTATAAACGTTTTGTAAGATGTTTCCTAGCACTTTTAATCTGATTCACTTTAATTGTGTAAGCAAGCATCACCGTTCAGACGTTAATGAGATCTTGATTCTAGTGATTCTAGACAATTTCTACCTCAATCTAGTCTGCTTCGGTCTTTGGTTGGCATTGATCAGAGATGGGATAAGATGGGCCCCATTTATTTATTATCCTTTTATGGGATAGTCTTATTCATTTTTACCAAAAAACACTAATACCTTAGCAATTCACGAATAGAATGCACGTTTTGAAATATGGTACATTTTCGTTCCAAAATGGTGAATTTAAACTTTAAAGCGATCCAAAATTTTTTTTTTCTATTTATTTACTTACAGGTTACCTAAGGAGGAAAAAAAAAATCACACATAATGAATGAAAATCAAAGAAGAATTGAGTTGTGGTAGTACAAAATACAAAATAGTGGGTCATAATGCTCATAAAAATATGTTTCTATATGTTTAGTATGGAAAAATATACTATATTTTATTGGATGTCTAATTGTTAAAAGAAAATTGGTCTAAAAATATCTTAAATTTTAACAATGTAATTTATAGAATTTTACTCCCATCCTACCATATTTTAGAGCATGTGGGGTACCACGTTTCCGTTCCTATTGCATGTGGTGGAATGATCCGTGTTCCAAGTACCATAGGTTTTATCCTATGTGCATAGGGTATGGTGTTTGGGGTATATGAGATATGGTGTCCAGTTTGGATAAATTGTCCAGATCTCATTTAGCAAACCAAAAGTGGGTTAGTGTGGGCCCCAAGGATTATTTATCCCATCTTGCCCGCTTATCCTGTGAATTAAACGTGCTTTAATCTCCCGTTCTTCCATGTTAGGATGCTACTATCGCATCTCCTAAGAAGCATGGACATAGACACATTGATACTGTGATTTTCAAAAAATGAAGGACACGACACGGTAGGAATAGGGCAAAATTATATATTTTATGTTTTTTTTTATATGTTATATATGTAAATATTTTACTCAAAGATAATAAAAATATGGATGATAACACTAATTAAAATTAAAATCATGTATTTCATACTTTAAATATCAAATTAGGAATAAAACCACAACACGTGTGTCCAATTGATGGACAACGTGTCCTTCAATTGTCCGATCCTAAAAAAATAATAAAATAATTAGACACGTTTGGATGTGTGTCCGAAAAGTGTCAGGGGAGTCCGATGAGTGTTGTGTTGGATAAGGTGTCCAACACGGACACGATACCTTCTTAGAAGTGTTCGTGCTTCTTAGAGCATCTCTATATCATGTACGTGCATTAAACAATATCCAGCTCGTCCTTGGGGTTGCAATGTAATAAGAAAAGGAAGCTGTAACCTCCACTTGTTACCTAACTGGCCTATAGTTTTAGATTATGAACATCTATAATGTAGGCTATGTAGCATGTTAACTTTTAGATTTTGTTGTAGCTCTTGTCTTACTAATTTTGATGGTCATTATTTAATCCCCTGCTTCTAACAAATGAAGGGGGAAAAAAATCTCATAACGCCAAAAGATCCTTTTATGGTCATCAGCAAAGAGCCATCTTTCTTAACCCCATCTTCCTGCTAAAACCATGTCAATATAAATAGCCTCTCCACTACCAAACAAGCCTTGGAGGATTTCATAAAAATGCTTATGCTTAAGAAAAAGAAAAAGGTGAAAGAAATCTGTTCTTGCTACAGTTGTTATTGCTTGACTTTGCAACCGGAGAACTTTGGATCTGGGAATAACTCCAGTCTATGTTTTTTTTTTTCTTTTTCCCTGAGACTATTGTGTAAATTATTATTATCTGGACCTAGTTGTGGCATTTTAATGGGAAACCATCTAATTTTGATATTCTTCTCTGTAACACCCACCTTTTTCCCTTTCTGGGTAACCTATGTAAATAATTGTAGTTTCCATATGATTGAAGACGTCATATAAGTATATAATTGTGCATCAGTCATCATCAGCAATTTTGTCAATATAACAACCTAGGTGGCATGGACTCGGGTACTGGTGTTGGGTACGGGTGTGTGTCTAAGTGTTAGATTCATCTAATTTTTATGTCCAAGAGCACGGGGAGACGACATAATATACACATTTATTAATATACTTCTTTTATTTTATATGATAAAATAGCGTTTACAATTTGCTATAAAACATTTTATACATAAGGCAGGAGTTTGATGAAGATTTATATAATAAACTTGAATTACTAAATAACTTTGTTGAGTGAATATCTAACAATACCTATTGGACACTTATCCCATACCTATGCCGTTACCCAAGTGTTGAACACTCGACATGGATGCTTCATACATAGCTTTTCCTCAAATCATTCCTCTCCGCTGCTGTATACATTTCCTGGATGAGAGTTGCTTGTGTAGATTTTTATTCATCCCTCACTCTGAACATATTTATTTGCTTTCTTTCCACTTTTTTTGTCCATGGTCACAAAATTGCACCACAAATATGTGCAGGAATGCACACACATACATGTGCGTATATATTTTGGTAGATTGTATACATTATGCTGTCTAAAGTACCTTGATGATAGTTCTTCATCTTGTTTTCAGTTGATACTACCTCCATCTTCATATTTTCTTTAACCCTACCAGTTCATCTCATAGGTAACTGTGACCTTAAATAGCGTAATTTCATTTTGTTGCACGATATTCTATTATATCAAACGTGAGTGTACTTCATGTGTAGCCTTGACTGAACAGATATCTGAGCTGTGATTGAAGCAGATTTTATAAAGTGAAGAAACGTGCAATAATGCCTTAAGAACTAGAAAGTTAGAAGTACTAACAACCTTGATTTTGAATAAAAGGAAACTTTGATTTTTCAACGCATGATCTTCAAGCGGGGTATCAGTCAGAGTTAGGGGTGCTTATAGAGTAGGCAAAAAGAGAAATTAACCACTTGCACATGCTGGTGTTTTACACCTTGAAATGCAATTATTAGAAAAGAGCAGGCTCGCGCTTGCTCATAAACATTTATTTCTGTTTTGTGGACTATGGTGAGAATAAGAATTAAGATATATTCCATAGGTGGGCATTTTGATCATCTTGTTCCTTTCTCATAAAATTTATTGGGGAGTTTACTTTGGGTTGCACAGGGCTTTGATGAATATATGAATTTGGTTTTGGAGGATGCAGAAGAAGTTAACGTCAAGAAAAAAAGCAGAAAACCACTTGGTGAGTCTTATCTATTTATTTATTGATTTATTTTCTCTTTTAACTTAGTGTTTGCTCTGAACCCTTTTTTGCATTTTGTCCAGGGAGGATTTTACTTAAAGGGGACAACATAACTCTGATGATGAATACCTAAGAAACATCGAGACCCCCCATTATCATCTTTGGTTTTCCAGGGGAGAATAATGATCAGTCTGGCAGGCATTTTGATGTGTCTTCCAGTACGGGAAGGTTGTTATTCCTTTGTTGCTATCCTTCAATTCAGCTTTTGTCATTGACATCTTTTAGATGATTCTATATCTTCTGGTTAGTCCTTTTTATCCTATTTGGTTATGCTTTGTATTTCCATTAGCGAGTCTGACAAGTTCACCCAGCAGGAACCAGGAGTTTGTGCAAGTATCAATGTAACTTCTAGAATCTCTATCTAGTTTAGATCTTATTTGTTGTGCTAACCCACTGGGAACTATTGCTTTTGAGAATAGATTGTTAAAAAATCACCTGATTCATCCACATTGCTATGAACGTAGCAGAAGTTTAGTCAAGGGAGCATCTGGTAGTTCCATGGACATCAAATACTTCTCATTCTATGTAGCTTTTGATGATTGATGGCTCCATGTTACATCAGTTAGTTCAGATAGAACAGTTAGATGATTTGTGCATCATGAAATATGGATGATGCCGTGCTAAATGTAACAATAGCATAGTGCTTGATTGGTTCCCTCATCGTGTGGATATGAATTTATGATCTAAATTTTGCTTTAAGGATCACATACACTTATAAGGAGTTAGGTCAAGTGAATCCAGACCAACTAACTGCATCTATAAATAAGAGCACAAGGCCATGGTATATTGCAAACTACTATTGGTAGTGAGTGACATACGCAACATATGCTTCAAGTTCAGAATGGTGTTCCAAACTTAACATTAGCGTAGGGCTCAGTCCAATGCCAAACATTAGCTTGCCCTAGCTAGGCACTTGAGAATAGTTTTTATTTTTTTGGGTGTTTTTGTTTGTTTTCGGTTTATAGATCTCACTTTCTTTGAAGTCTAGTCTCCAAAAGCCTCTTATTAATATTGGAAGCCTTTCCATTATGTGCTTTAGCAGGGTTTATGAAGGACCATCTTCCACCAGTTTCTGGTGGTGGAAGGTGGTGTGTTGTTTAGATCCGGGTTTTGCAATGTCAGCTGTTGTCTTGGTCTACAGGCTGAATGTTATGTTCTTTGTGCGCTGCTTGGTTTGGCGCCAACCTGAGGTGAGATGTGTATGGATTATGAATTGTCCTCTTCTAATTCACACCCATTTTTCCATTGTAGGAAAATAAAAGCAGCCAAAGTAGTATTTGTGATCTAAAAGACTCGTGCTCCGAGCTTCATGATAAAAATTCGATGGATTTAAATGGGGGTATGAACTCGGCTCTTGAGCAGATTATTTGACTATGCTAGATCTGTAGCGAGCTTCTGGGAAATTGGTTGAGTCTTGATTATGGCCAAGTCGATTGGAAAAAGAATTTCACTTTGACATGGTACTTCAAAATTTTTGTTTTTGGGCAAAAAATGAGGTCTAATTGATTTCAAAAGTTCCACTTCTAGACTTCTTCACATTATTTTCTCCATGTTTTCCCTAATTGCATTTGCGTGACGGTGAACTACACCCTTATATTTTCTCTTACTCCATCGAAAATTATAGAAAGAATCTTGCATAAAGCAGCAGATAATTTTGACAAGGATTTCTTGAGAGTTGATTAGTTAATTTTCCTGGGAAGTAACAAGGAAATGCAGGCTTTCTTAATCAGTTTTCTTTTCTTTTTCTGCTGGTTTTCTCAGTAACTAGACAGAGTAAAAGTAGAAGATATATACATGCACGTAAAATACATTAGATATGTGTATGTATATAGGAGGATAGGCAAGGACAGCTATCCACTAGCAAAGAAGTCTTAAGTTGAAGAGCTTTACTGTGATAGACGCTAGTCAGCAGAAGGCCAGGGTGAAGGAAGAAAGTGACTCAAGGTGGGGAACTATAAGGACCCAGGCTGAGTTGGGTTGAAGGTGGCTGGGAGGCTGAGGTTCTGATGGTGGTGGTGGTGGTGGTGGTGGTGCACAACCTTTAATTGTTTGGCAGCAACTTGTACAATCATTTGTCTATCCACTGGGAAGCAATTGCCCTGACTCTTTCTTTTCCTTTTTCTAATCACTACTCATTCGGATTAGTGACTCATCCTCCACCTCTCGCTCTCTCTCTCTACATGAAAATGGATCAAAACTCATAAAGATAATGGAATAAGGTATTGAGAACAAGAACAAGACAGAAAAATACAAGGTTTTCTTGGAGAGAGAGAGAGAGTATTATTTTAATAATTAAGAGCTTTTGTATATGGTTATTGGAAAAGCATGTAAAACAAGTAACAACTTGGGTAGTCTCTCCAAAGGCATCACAAGGAACTTTGTTTTTAGGGTACTGATTCAGACTGTCTTAGTGCTTATACACGCATGGATTGATTGGATTCAACCTCTCTCATTCATCGTGGGTTCCAACATCAACCCCTATTAAAAATATTATGAGAGTTAAATAGGTTGAATAGAATAGATATGATGCAGTCCAAAGGAAGAAATAAAGAGGCTTCACACTTCTCTCATAATTATTAGAAAACTCGCGTACAGGAAGGAGACGAAACACTGATAAAATTTAAAAAAAAAATATTTAGAAAACTCGGGTACAGGAAGGAAACGAAACACTGATAAAATTTTTTAAAAAATATTTAGAAAACGTTTTTGAGATGTTTTAGAAGCAAGATGAAAAATGAGGAAATATTTTATTATTCTATGCACATGATTCATGAGGAGATAAAAATAATAATATGTAAAGAGGGTTCAAATGTGGTAAACCCTAGGTTTGTCAACCAATGCCCAGTAAATTGTGTGCATACATACATATCTATATATAGATGTAGTCAAAAGAGTGATTTCCTTTACTTTATAGCATTAGAACTGTTTTTTTCTTTTACTTCAGGTGATTTTTGGTTTTAGAACTTGGATCTTCACGTTTCCTTATTTTCCTAGAAAAAAAAAAACTATTTTTTCACATAAAAAAGTGGTGTAGTCTAGTCATTAATTGGATGCTACAGCATCTCATTTTCAAACCGTACTCGAATCCAGGGCGACTTAAGACGAAAGAACTCAAAATTTGGATCTCAATATGTACTCATTCAGGAGATAAGCTATGCTGTTGTCATGTGAAGCAATGATACCCTTCTTCTGTCGATGCCGATACGCCATTACGTCGACACAAAATTCTCAAAATGATCCTCACAATGATGAAATTATTAGGAGTGGGAACCACCAACGTGTGTAAGTGGTCTTAGTAGGATTACGCTAAAGCTTAATCTGATTGGTCTATTGCACGACTCAACCTGTTATTTTCAGACAATGCTAGAAATAGATAAACAAAGCCACCCACATACCACTCTCCTGTGTGCCATATATATATATTGACTTTAGTCACAGTCTGGAATGTGAGACATTGATATTAGAGCCAAAATGCTTAGTTTTCCCAGGAAACAAACAGGGTGATGTCGAAAATCTTGTTGAGTTATGATACCCTTTACTGCATGTTGGCCCTAGGCCCTTTTGGCTTTATTAGGTGGTCTTTTTGTGATCGGCAGAGCCAAAATGCTGTGTGTTTCTTTGTTGCTATTCCAGGGCAAGGCACATGGTGATATGGACTCATCTGGTGCACATCAATATTATCACACCTGAACAGTGGGTCAGGTCTTGTTGAGATGTAGATACAAAGCTATATCTCTCATAATCCCCCCCCCCCGGGGGAAGGATGACTAGTCACTTGATTAATTAATAGTCCATCTAGTAGGTCAGTATATACTAATAATTCGTTCGATTTTCCAAGTTCTGAGCAAAATCTTCACTATTTAAAACAGGTAAGGTTTTACAACTTTTGCTAATCTTGTGCATTTGATTGTTTTGAATGGGACTCAATATAGGTCTTCTTGATGAAAAATTCAAGAATAATTTACAATCTGTTAATTTAAGAAATTTGTGACAGTTTCTTTAGCCCCGGGTCTTGGTAGAAACTTGTGATGATAATACTTGCAATATGTGACCTTTATGCATGCATGAGAATTGTGCTATGGTGAGTACTATTAAATAAATTCGTGGTCTAATCTAGTTAAGGTAATCAACACTAATTTGCATTCTCATTTAATTGATATAGAAGTTCTGGATAATCTTCTTAATTGAATCCAAGTTCCTTTGTCATCTAAAGTCAAAAGTACATTCTTTATGTTCTTTTCTTTTATTTTTTTTCCCTTTCCCTCTTCCCCTTTCTTATCATGCAACTTTGTTAGTGTGAAAGCTTACCTTATCATACTTGGTATAATTCCTTAATCTCAGTTTTACTAAATAATTTGCATTTGATGTTTGCAAAAGTAAGTATTCCAATTTTCCACCTAACTCCATATGACAATTAGAATCAATCCAACTTCATTATCACTCAAAAGAACTATTGTTATTTGAATCTTTACTAGAGCTTCTTCTTTAAGCTTTCTAACTAATTGCTTTGTGATGAAGTTGTAGGGTTATTTATCCATCTAACTCCATATGACAATTAGAATCAATCCAAATTCATGACCACTTAAAATGACTATTGTTATTTGGATCTTTACTTGAGCTTCTTCTTTAAGTTACCTGAAGTTTTATGTAAATAAAAGAGCAGCGCAAATTAGAGGCAATCTCAGACTGGTAATCAGTTACCAACTTCTAAATCTTTTTCTTCAAGATAATAAATAAAATCATGTTTCAGCACCTAACCCAAGCATAATTATTCTCCAAGTTTGAATTCAAAGCTGGTTCTTGGCAAACTGACATTCTTCCCAAAGACTCACTAGAATAATCAACCAGTGCCCCAGAAGCAATCAACATGCTTTGCGCTTGAGTATGTAAATTGAGCACAACTCAATGATTGTCAGCCTTGCTCATTACCTGGAATGACCTACTCTTCGTCTTATTTCATCTTTGCTTTTAAGAGAGAGAGAGAGAGAGAGAGAGAGAATCAATCACGGCACCGTTCACAATCTTATCTAGCTAATGTTTTTAGTGGGGGTATTAGAAACTTAGCGCCTCCAACTTTATAATGGAAAAATTGACCACATTTCAAGATGATCTACTCAATTTAGATTGGATTAATGGCTAATCATACTATTATCATCGATATCTGTAAAGGGAAAAAAAAAATACATGAATCATTGTTAAATACAAAAGCTGAATACTAACTGTTACCATTGTGGCTTATTTTGAAAGTCATCAATAGTTTTTTTTTAAAACTATAGATTTCAGTTTTCTCGATGCTTGTTCTTCACAGTGACAATAATAGTGCTATGAAATTCTTTTTTTTTTTTTTTGGACAGCAAAAAGAGATAAATTAATAAAAGAGAGATACATCTGAATAATTAATAATGGAGAGCCACAAGCCATACAGGCTTTACAGACAGCTATGAAACTTCCTATTACATCAAAATTAGCTATTAGTTAATTGCTCGCATAACATGCACGCGCGCGGGGGGGGGGGGGGGGGGGGGGGGGGGGGGGGGGGGGGGGTATGTGTGGGTGTTGCCTTGACCTTGGGAAAAAGTACTGGTAAGTCTTGTCCCTCAAAAAGAACAACGAAAATTATACAAATTTTAAAAGTTTTGTCGAAATATGTCATAATTTCAATGAATTTTCTCATTTGCCCTCCTTATAGTTTAACTGCAGGTCAATGGCAGATGAGTCCTATTCGAGCTGAATGTATAATCAAGATATGCTAAAAAAAAAAAAAAAAACAATTGCAAACACGCTGTTAGCATAAAAAACAATTAAATTATTTAAAAATTAGTATCTATATTTAGTAATTAAATTGAGTTAAGTTAATAAAGAGTAAAATGGATAAACAAATAATTTAATATACTCATTTAGTAATTGTATCAATCAAAATTAGTGGGGTTGACATGAACTATACCTTACTAACCTAATAATAACGTAATTTTTATGATTAGTTATAAATCATTGTGTTTCTTTCATTAGAAAATAGTAGTTAAAAGGTAAACATATAGAAGATGGCTAATTAATTATTTTTAATTTTTTTGAATAAGAGCTCTCACAACTCAGTTAGAAAATTTGTGATGATAATATTTCAATATATGGGATGACATTTATGTATGAGAATTGCGGTGAGTATCATTAAATAAAGTCGGGCTCTAGTCTAGTTAATTAGGTAATCAACACTAATTTGCATGCTTATTAATTGTTATAGAAGTTCTGGATAATATCCTTAGTTGAATTCAAGTTCTTTGTGATTACTCCTTCACCGTGTGATATAATCACCGCAAGAATACAGTTGATGATGTAAATTAATCTGGTGAATCGAGACATCGATTCTCTTCGAAAATCAACTTCAATATGAACTATAGCACTAAGTAAATACTAAATTCCCTAGAATTGAGTTACAACTAATGAAATGACTCTAATTAAAATGAAACAAAAAAATGTGAAGCATGTGGAGTGTTGGTTTGTTAAACTATTTCAAAGCAAGAAATTCAAAGTTTAAATCTGAAGAGAAGGGTCTTGGATCCAATTGATTCAATCACCGAAGTTCATCAAGTATTCAAGGAGGGTTTTATAACTCAAATCAAGGGTCTCATCATGGACCTTTGATTCAGAGAATTTTGATTATAGAAATATGAATTCATTAACAATTGATCTTAGAATTGAAGTCTATTGAAGAATCATAAGTTTATATTATCGATTTGTATAATCTCAATACCAATTCAAGAATTATACATTGAAATTACCAAATTTAGTCAAAAACTTAAGTTTCCTTAAGAATTGTTCGAATCAGGTGAGCAACCAGAGCAAAAATTCAAGAAGGGCAAAAACCCGTCAGCTTCCTGTTGAATAGCCGTTTGAACAGTCGCTAGACCATCCGAACGGTCTATGCAGGCTCTATTTTATTTTTAGCTACAAAAGGCAGTCTTGTACCCCAAATTGGAGATCTAGCTTTTTCATTACATACTGTACTTGTATTTTACAATTTTTAGCATACTTGTAGAGAGAGAAACATTGAAAAGTCTTTTGTAATAGTTAGCTTTAATTTTAATCACATATGTTTTCTCAATTCTTCAATTGTATTGCAATGGTGATGATTACAAGATGGTTGGCCAAAACCTAGGCTATAACATAGGTCCGCCTCTTTTTATTTTCTTTTCTTCTTTTTTTTCTCTCCCCATTCCTTATTCCATCTCATAGAGACATATAGAAATTTGTGAAAAGCCTTATTCGATGAAAGTTGCATGTACGACTTGGAGGGAGATCTTTCATATCATTCGAGATTCACTCTACAATATAGGGTAAAAAAGCCAAAATAAGTGATTTTAGCCCTTATAAAAAGAAAATGGATTCTTGAACCTCTTTTACACTCGTGTCACGTCGAGGTACTTCAAAAGAAAAAATTGCAAAATCTGATCCAATTTATCTTAATCGATTAGTTAATATGTTGGTTGGCGAAAACCTGGGCCATAACATAGGTCCGCCCCTCATTATTTTCTTTTCTTCATTTTTTATCCCCCCCTTCCTTTATCATGCAACCCTGTTAGTGTGAAAGCTTACCTTATCAAACTTGGTATAATTCCTTAATCACAGTTTTATTAAACAATTTGCATTTAGTGTTTGCAAAGTAAGTATTATAATTTTCCATGCAACTCCATATGACAATTAGAATCAATTCCGAATTCGTTACCACTCGAAAGGACTATTGTTGTTTGGATCTTTACTTGAGCTTCTTCTTTAAACTTTCTAAGTAATTGCTATATGATGAAGTTGTATGGTTATCTCGACCTGCATTATTCAACCTTTTGTATTTATCTGAACTTTTATGAAAATAAAAGAGCAGAGCATATTAGAAGCTAACTCAAACTGGTAATCAATAACCAACCTCTAAATAATTTTCTTTCAAATGATAAATTTCGTCTTTCAAAAAGAGAAGTCATGTTTCAGCACGTACTCCAAGCACAGTTGCTCTCTCTTTTTCCTCAAATCAGAAAGCCTCTATAGGAGAAGTTAACAATGTTCTCACTGATGGTTCAGTAAATTGGAACCTAGCTTTCAAAAGGGAATTAAGAGCATGGGAGGAGGAAGACCTCAGTAGGCTTATTAGCTTATTAAGCTCTTCTCTCTTGGTGCCTAAAAACAGAGATCTTCTCAAATGGAAGCAGATTCATCAAACATGTTCTCAGTTAACTCTTTCTGCAAAGCATTTCAGTCAGCTGGCAATTCCCCTATTTGGCCTTTTACAGATATCTGGAAAAATGCAGCTCTATTAACAGTTCAGTTATTTGGGTGGCTTGCATTACAAAGGAAAATTGTCTCAGCAGCTCTTCTGCAGCCTAGGGGCATTCTGCCTTTAAATTATGATGTGGCATGTGTGTTAGGAAAAGATGAAGATGAATGCTCTGATCATCTTCTTATTAGATGTAACGTAGCATGGCTTAACTGGACCTCCATTATCAATTGGTGGGATTTGCAATGGGTAGCTCCATCTGAGCTTTCCTCTCATGCAGAATGGTGGTTCTCCTTTAAGTTCTCAAGTCTTGAAAAGGTGATTTGGAGAGTTCTTTTCCCTGCTACAATTTGGGACGTTTGGCTCTTGAGGAATGGGGTTAAATTTGAAGACATCAATTGATTGGTCAGAGACAGTTGTTTTTTGGGTGAAAGCTAAAATGAGCTTTAATGAATTTCAAGTTGATGATTTTGTATTTAATATTAAAGGTCTCAGATCTATCATCAGTTAATCTTGCTTCTTTGACTAGGATTAGTTTGGCTTCTTGCCAACCTTTTTCCCTTGCCCGGTTACTTTAGTCCTTGTCTCTCTTTGTGGTGTGAGTTGATTAGGGCTGCCCCTTCTCAGTGACGCCTCATATCTCCCCCTTTTTAGTCAATAAAAGGTGTATTTTGCTGATAACGAAAAAGCACAGTTGCTCTCCAAGTTTGATCTCAAAATTGATTTTTGCCAACTTGGCATTCTTCCTGAAGATAGACTAGAATAATCAACCAGTGCCCAGAAGCAATGAACATGTTTTGCACTTGAGTATGTACGTTGAGCACAACTCATTGATCGTCTACCTTGCTCATTACATGGAATGACCTACTCTTTTTAATTTCTTAACGTTTCCTTATATTTCATCTTTGCTATTGAGAGAGAGAGAGAGAGAGAGAGAGAGAGAGAGAGAGAGAGAGAGAGAGAGAGAGAGAGAGAATCAATCACGGCACCCTTCACAATCTTATCTAGCTAATGTTTTTAGGGGGTATTAGAAACTTAGTTCCTCCAAGTTTATAATGGAAAAATTGACCACATTTCAAGATGACGTACTCAATTTGGATTAAATTAATGGCTAATAATGCTATTATCATTGATATCTATAACGAAAAAAATAGCTGAATCACTGTTAAATACAAAAGCTGAATACTAACTATTACCATTGTGGCTTATTTTGAAAGTCATCAACAGTTTTTTTTTTTAAAACTAAAGATTTCAGTTTTATCATTGCTTGTTCTTCATAGTGACATTGATAGTGCTATGAAACTTACTACCAACTGCCGTCTTGTTACATCAAAATTAGCTATTAGTTAATTGCTCGCATGTCATGCACGAGAGAGAGAGAGAGAGAGAGAGAGGTTTCTTTTACTTTGGGGAAAAGTATGAGTAAGTCTTACTTTTCCCTCAAAAGACCAACAAATCCTATTATTTTTTTTAAATAACTAAATTATACAAAATTTAAAAATTTTGTCCAAATATGTCATAATTTTAATGAATTTTCTCATTTCCATTGTGTGGTAATTTGTTTCATTAGCTCCTGTTTGCACTAATGAACTTGTTTCCACATAGGATATCATTGTATTCACTTAAAAGCGGCCTATCTATATTTCTTCCTCCTTAGTGTCTTTTGTTGATTATTATTAGCACCTTTCTAAGATTCTTGAACCTGTTTTTGTGAGTGTTGGGTGTGAAGTCATCTTGATGCGCTTCGCAACACCCCATAATCTATATTTCTTTTTTTGTTCACCTCCATAAACTTGAGCACTAAACCACATCGGAATTTTTTTTTATAAACAAATCTGCTATCATCTTTCGTATCTTACAACGCATTTTATTTGCACATGCACTTTTAATCGCAACAAGAAATAAATCAGTATTGTTGTAAAGCCTACAATAACGAAAAGCCATGCCTAATCCATCCATCGAAGCAGAGAACATGTGCTTACCCTTTCTCTAATCTCCCTCTTCTTTCTTTCCCTTTTTTCTTTCTTTGCTTACACATTTTGTAATGTGCCAATAGATTCCAACATTATCCCACTCAGTTGTAATTATTAAGAGGTGGCTCCTCCTATTTTGCTTAGATTGCTAGTAGATATATATATCTATATATATAAACTCTAATAAAGTGAAGTTATTTACTACTGACCCAATCCCTACCACCTCAAAACCATTCCACTCAAGTGCCCTATCCACCAAAACCTCCATTATACAATAAGGAAACTGTATTTAATTAGAATTACTATTCACAGTGAGACAATTATGCTATTCTCTTCTTAAAGTTTTAGTATATGATAATCTTGGTAATATTCTAATGACTACAATTAACAAGGAATAAAATCTGCTTGAGAAATGAGAGCAGCCAAAGTACAATTATGCGTGGTGGTAACCCACTTCAAAATCAATCAGTTAATCCAGCCAAAAAACTATATATCAAGGTGGTGGTAATCCCACTTTAGCAAAGTAATTATTTAATTCCGAGTATAAGTTACGCTTATTATACATAAGTAGAAATGTCAAGTCATTGTTTAGATGCCTAATCAAATGAAGTGATTGTTTAAATTATCTACTCGATTAGTTCAATTAAAAGCTGTTGGATTCCGCTTACATTAATTGTCTTACATTTGTGTTAACGTGAGAGATTAGAAGACGCAACGCTAAGTGGGGATAAAGTTAGGATGGACATTAAGCTAATTATTCTTTCAAACCGGAAAATTCATCGAAGATTGGTTGCATATGGAATCGAATGCCTTTAACTTGGCCATGGTTAGGTTGATTAATTATTTCAATTGATTTGCTGCATTATTTTCAAATGAGATTCCATAATCTTTTTTCTTTTCTTTTTTATTTTTTAAATTTTGGACTCCATATATTCATTTGATTTATTTGTTTTGCTATAGTTTGGAAGTTAGGCCTCTTCCATGACAATATTGCAATGCACATATTCTTTTCAAAACGTATATATCATGTCTTTCTTGTCGACATTTATAAATTTTTCACCACTTTACCCACTATGTTGTAGTTATTTTTGTGGATCATAATTTTAGTTTGTGAAATGAGAACAATTTAAAGAAAGGGACCAAACTAAAGTAAAAGGGTCCTAGCCTAATATAGAAGTGAAATTGCCATGAAGCTCTAATGCCCTTCTCTCTCTCTCTCTCTCTCTCTCTCTCTCTCTCTCTCTCTCTCTCTATTACAAAACATCATTAATTTTAGCAACTATTGTCCTTTTTAATGTAAGGTTGAACTTGTGTCATCAAATTTTGGTCCACAAATATTTTAACTCCACAAATGGTAGAGTTTGAACTTGTGTCATCTAATTTTGGTCCACAAATATTTTAACTCCAGTGCCACTGTGGTTATCTTTCTCCTCCTTTTGCATACCAGTGGCCCCACCTAATCGAACATCCTCTCAAACTGTCGCTACAGCTATGCGTAAGAAGGAGAGTCATGATCCTTCAAAATGGACGAATAATTTCTCCCGTTGTTTACCTTATTCATGTAAACTTGTTCTGGAATCTTTATTTGAAATTGACCATGGAAGTCTTTTCAATAACCAATAATGACCTAAATTGACCTCTTATTATCAACCCAAAAGATAAACTAACAATTAAACCTCAAGTAACCCTGGGCTTGTGATATATATAGTAAAATCTTTTCAATCATTTTATTTTGTCAAATAATAGAATTTCACAATATTGTAACTCAACCATCATACCCATGCAATTGAAAAATTATTCAGTGCTTTTAAAGCATTACGTTATCATAACAGGTGAGAGATTCATCTCCATGTGAGAGTAGAGTAAGGATAGATGACGCGCTAGGAGTACTGAATAATTTATCCATGCAAATGTATTTGATTTTGTTAATGCAAGCTTGTAGCCATGCAGAGTCTTATCCACAGTCAATCATGACCTAACTTGATCTCTGTTTATCAACCCGAAAGATAAACTAACAACTAAATAATATAAAAAAACAAAGAAAATGAATTTATAGGCTTAGAGAAGAAACATAGTAACACAATAAGAACGTATAGTTCAATTGTTTATATATGAACGAGTGGGATTTGGTTTGATTTCTTTGTGACTTTTTATTCTTCTTAAATTGACTAATTACTTAATTTGTTTTTGTTTTCTTGCATAACATAATAGTAGTGGAGGATATAGAGGTATATATGGGATAATGGGGAGGAATGAATATCCGATTGTCCTTGGCGTGTACGTCGGGTGGTGGAAGGTGACGCCGGAGGCGTCCCTTGCTGTGGAACCCACTTCACTCATCCGGCAATGTGGGTCCTATGCACCCTCTAAGAAGCAAAAATACTGTGGAATATATACATATATATATATATATATAGAGAGAGAGAGAGAGAGAGAGAGAGAGAGAGAGAGAGAGAGAGAGAGAGAGAGAGAGAGAGGGCGGGGGTTTGGTTTTTTTTTTGTTTTTTGCAAGCTCAGCTTTGCGTGTAGTTGCAAAACTGAAATTGGTAAGTGGGTAATGCTGGGGGTGGCAGGCAAGGCATATACTAGTGGAGGGGTCCCAAAGCTTTCTGGGTCCCAACCTCCACCCTCTCGCTTTTCTGATGTATGATGCCCAAAGATAAAAAAAACCACTTGATCCCACACGTATTGATTTTGGGTTCGTATCTGTATATCTATAGTGAATATAAAGGATCGGACATGATTGACAGAAAGTGGCTCACTTTGCAATTCAACTTCAGAAGAGGGATAGCCCTAATGTTTGTGAAAAGGCTAAAATACCCTGCAAAGAAACCCTTTAGATCAAGAACACAGCTAGATCTGGAGGGACGTTATCAACTTTTCACAACTTCTTTTTGCCCTGGCAAAGGACAAGCAAAAGACAACAGACCCGCAAATGCTGATAGCGTGGAGTCCAAAAACAGCACAAAAAAAGCGAAGAAAAAGAAAAAGAAAAAGACGGGCTTTGAAACCGTTCGCCGTTGTTCTTTCAACAACGTTTTTGCTTTTGTTACAGTCGCACGTTTTGTGTAACATTCCAAAAGCTTTCCCCTTTTGCTGCTCCAAAGCAAAGATCTTTGTTTCTATGTAGCAAAAACAACAATGTCCAGCGAAAGGAGTTATAGAGTGCAACGGGATGTGCATGTTTCTTCATCCACCACCCAATTCGAATGGCCCTGATTGAAGTTTTCATCGATAAAATTTTTTTTTTCTTTTGGATTGTGTGATATCAAGAGTTGGTCCCACTTTAAGGTGGGTATCATCGTCATTTTGGTTCAGAGTTCATTTGAGTAAATATTATCACTTGGCAGTTAGATTTTCACTGTGATTTGAATATTCGTGTATTTATTAGAGAAAAAAATAATTGGTATCATTTGAAAATTGTAGACATTTTGTTTAATTTTTCTCTTCAATACAAGTAATTTAGTATTAAATATTTTAAAATTTATCAAGCACCTTCAAATCTTAGTAAACGCCATAAACCACTCGTGACAAACATGATGCATTTAGTAATACTGACTTATTTGACTCCATTTTGTTCTAATCTATCAAAATGAATGAGTTTTGGTCACTTTCACTAAAATTTGATAATCGAACTTGTAATTTTTAGTGAAAACAACTTGGACCATGCCATTTTTTTAAGAAATCACATGGGTTAACTAAATAGTTGGCTAGTACTCATGCTAAGAATGAAATTTCCAGTCACTTCCCATGTTCTCCTATAGTTAGTTATAATATTACATAAAATTTACATAGTTCATGTGAATAATAACTCTGCTTGATCTCAATAAAATAATTGGGCAAAGACTTGGACAACTTGTGACAATTTTTATATAAAAAAATTAACATCATCTATAACTCTAGAATCCTCAAATATTGGGTTTATAATTAATTGCCAAGTAAAGATCGGGAGATATCAACATATGTTCAATTACGATTAACAAAAGAGATCTTATGTTATGTACAAAACATGAAATTCAACTCTCACATCCTCTTATAGTTAATTATTATTTATGTAATGTATAAAATTTACACCATTATTATAAATGGTGGTCTTGCAGGAGTTTAAAAGAATAGTTATTTAGAGGTCTAAACACATTGTAATGAAAAAACCCATGAAATTAAAAAATTTTCTTAAGTTGTTTGTAGATCAAGAATTTGTTGATAAAAAAGAAATAAAAAGAAATCAATGAGAAAAAAAAGAATAAGCGTACTCTTTAATTTTATTACCTCTTTGGTAGATTGAAAAAGATTGAAATTGCCACCCCATTAAACTATGATGGTACACTCCAAACTGGCATTGGGACCTACCTCATATAATCATACAGCGTATATAGCCCAACATCACAAACCATATGATGGAAGTATAGAATCCTCCATTCAAGAACTCAAATACCCATGCAAAAACCAGGAGTAAGTAAATTTCCGGTAGGACGCACTCTTAATTTGAGTGGCTGGGCTCTGATTGTGTGCATTCTGTACCAGGGTTGTACGAGATGCATGAATTCCTTGTTTGGCAGCCAACTCAAGATCCCAACTGTCTAAAATCATAACAAATGAAGAAATTCTACTACGTGGGTCCTACTTCTCATGCAAATGACGACATGAATCACCAAAATTGAAAAATCCAAATCCTCTCTCTCTCTCAAAAACCCCAAACCACTAAACCTTTTTCTCTCTCTATAAATAACACCTGAACCCATCGTTGCCTTCTCAATCCACTCCACTTCACGCCACCTCCACCACCACCACCTCTCTCTCTCTCTCTCTCTCCATAGGACAATCTGTTTCCAAAGCCACATTTGTTTTAGCTAAAAGTAAGAGAAAAATGATGAGTGCAGGGGTTTATCACGCACCGACGGCGTCGCCGGTGCAGCGGTCGCCGTGGCACTCGCCGGTGCCGTACCTCTTCGGCGGACTAGCTGCGATGCTGGGTCTTATCGCCTTCGCCCTCCTGATCCTCGCATGCTCCTACTGGAAGCTCTCCGGCTACCTTGACGGCGGCAGCGGCGACAACAGTACTACCGAGCGAGACGTAGAGCTCGGCGACGCCAATTCGGACGAGAAACCCAAGCTGTCGCCGGTTTGGGAAGAGAAAATTCTGGTGATAATGGCCGGACAAGAGAAGCCAACGTTCTTGGCCACTCCCATGACGAGTAGAGCCTCCTCTTTCGGCAGTAACAGCTCGAGCAGTAGCGAAATGACAGAGAAAACAGAGGAGGATCGGAAGGAGAAGCCGAAACAGGGGAATGGAGATCAGGTACAAACAAGGAACATGGAGACCCATGAGACGTCAGATCAGATCCCCTGATTTATTTCTTCCTTTTTCTTTTTTTCTCCGATTTTGATTTTCTTCACCAGTGAACTGGATTACAGGGCTCTGCTTTGGCCTTCATGGGGTGTCTGAAAATGGCTTTGCATGTTAGATTCATGTGGGCTTTGTAGCAGATAAAAAATTTTCCTCTGCTTTCTCTTCTCTCTCTCTCTCTCTCTTCGTTCTGAATTCCGGAAATGTAAATATTTTTGTCGAGAATGAAATGAAAGAGTTGAGATGTTTATCTTCACTAGTCAGGGCTCTAGAAATGGCTGTAACATATTATCGAGATTCAAAATTAATAGTTAACAAATTGACACATCAGTCTAAAAAACGTTAATACATTGTATTAAAATATATTTTAATTAATATATTCTCCGTTTAATTAAAAAAAATGTTGATGTGGCCTTTTTAAAATCATTAATCACCTGTTTTTATTGAATTAAAAATCTCTTCTTCCTGCTAGAACGGGAAAAGAGGTGAATTGTGTCTTCAAAATATCTGCGATTATTTGTTCTAAAATTTTTGTGTGGCATTTTTTTTTTTTATTTGTAAAAACCCCGGTTTGGAAGAGTACATATTTTCCCAAAGCCGAAGCTAGAAGGTTACAGCCTGCTTGGAATTTGGAGGAGAGATGGAAAACTTAGAGGAGAGAAGGAAAAGAAAAAAAAAGAAAGAAAAGAGAAAAAGAAAGAAAAAAATAAAAAAAAATTAAAATATCTCTCTTTTTTTTTATAAATAAAATTAAATAAAAAAACTAATAAAAATTAATTTTCTTTTTGTGCTCTTCTTTTTCCAAGTTCGAAACAGGCTCTTGATGGAGATGGACAGAGTAAGGGATAAGTGTGAGGCATTCAGATGGGGTTTGTGTCCTATATGCGGCAACCCGAAACTGTGCAAAGGTCATGTAAGCCCTAGTCCCCAGGTCTATGACCCTTTATATATAGGCCTGTTTTGGGACCGTTTCTTTCTTGTTCATGGCATTCTGTAGAGTCCATTCACAGGTCTTGCCACAGATTTAACATTCAATAACAAGATCCTTAATTAATTTACATATTTAGCCTTCTATGCATGTAGACAACCACAATGGGTATGTTAAAAACCCAAAAAAGAAAAGAACACAAAAAACCCAAATTAAGCCATTGGAGAGTGGTACACGTTGTGTGTGTTGTTGAGGAAATTAAACAATTTTGTTTCAGTTTTTGGAAATAGTTTAGCAGTTTTTGTTTTTCCTATTTTTGAAAAAAAAAAAAAACAGTTATAAGAAATGAGGCTCAAATTCTGAGGTAATTGTGAGGTTCTCCTTACTTTTTATTGGACACAAATCTATTGCTTTCTGGAGTGGTACACAACAGCAAGCATTGTCAACGTTGAATGGTACATTATTTTTTGGGCACTTCACATGCATCAAGTCATGGCGCTGGGCTAATGGGAGTTCCATTACTGGACTGAATTAAACATGGGTATTAGTAAACAACAATAATCATTCTGAAAAGCGACTCATGATGCCTTTAGTATTGAACCGCCATCTCTCTTTACTTCAAGAAACTTAAAAAATAACTTGTACGTCATTGAAATTTGTATATCTTAATGTACATAAAAGGCTCTCTCTCTCTCTCTCTCCCTTTCTCTATTGATATATATATATATATATAAATGCTAATCTTACAAAAAAAATTTATACATAATTTACATACAAAATGAAATGTTCTCATTAAGAGATATCATTTTGTATAAAAAATTTATATAAATTTTTTTATTTTTATAGCATCACTTATATATATATATATTGATCTATTTATACAACATTTAATGCTTGGGAGATGACATACCATTGATAGTGGGTGTTACGCTTCCAAGTTTTTATTTGGATATAATAACTGATATGATGCACCAAAATTTGATACTGGGTAGATGGAATTTGGAAATTAGACTGAAAATTTGGTATCACAAGGTTGCACTATAGTCGCAAAACTTCGACAGTAATAATTAAGTTCAGAATCCTAGGAAGAAACCAAACCTTCAAGAAACTGCCTTGGGGTTAGGCATTTCTAACGTACCCACCTTCAAATTTTTAAATTTGAAGGTGGGTTGCAAATTTGGCTCTTTAACTTATTTTTACTCTTTTAAAAATTTGAAAAAATAAAAGTGGCATTTATATTAGACTTCTAAATTTGAAGGTTCTCCAAAATATTTAAAAGTCCCTTTATTTCACTATTCATGTAGAGTCAAAGCATTAATTATGTGAGACCTTCGCACTAATCATTGTTTTAAGTTTAAATAATGCATTATTTATTATTTAAATAATATTATAATAAATATTTAATTTAAAATTTTAATTAATTCATTAATTTTTTTTACTTTGTTAAATATTTATTTAATTTGAGATTTTTTTATATGTGGAATAAATTAATTATTTATATTTTACTTGATTTTATTTATCTTGAAATTATTATTTATATATAAAATTAAAAATTTCTTTTTATTTTACTGATTATTTATTTATACTAAAATTATTTTAATCCATGGAATCAATGAATTCTTTTTATTTTTATTTTATCTTACTACTCCACCTTTTCACTTTGGTTTTTTTTTTCAAATTTAAGAATTAATCAATCTATTTTTACACCTTCCAATGACAATTAAAATTTCAACATCCATTGAAAACAGAAAATAATTTTGACTAGAATAATGACAAAAAGATTATATAAAAATGATATTAAATAATTTAATTTTAATTAAATATTTGTTAAATAATTATAATTTAAATTAAAATATAATAATAAATAATTACATTTTGAATAAAATAAGAGCATAATATGTAATTTTTGACTTTTTTTTTATATAAAAGAATAGTAATTTGAAGAATAAATAGTGAAATAAAAATTGAATAAGTTAGAGTAACAATGTAAAAAAATAAAACTCATAAATTTTAAATTTAAAAAAGATGTGAAAATAAAAATAAATTTGAAGTTTAAATCGAGGATGCTCTTACAGATTTGGAGGGACTAGAAAAGAGAAGTATGGAGAACCTCACAATACATACATTTATATGGCTAGAGGAGAGAGAGAAAGAGGATGCGGCAGGCAGAGAATGGTCTTCCACATCGGAAGCTTTTGTTTTAAATGGTTAAACCTTGCATGGGTATCAATGAAGTTTGACGCGAATAGCACTTTGTTTTGTTTACTATTACGAGCAAAACTGGTTTATATGAATGCATAGTGTGTGATTCTCATCTTGTTTTTCGCAGCTCTTTGTCTTTCGTTAGGTGTGGTTCATTGCTTTTTTTTTTATACTGAATTATTATCATAAATATATACAAAGTGGTGAAATTTATATTATTTAATATATATAAAATTTACTTAATTATACTTATTCATAATGATAATTCGATAAATAAAATCAATAAATATAATATTTTTTACAAATATATATATACAACTGATTCCACTCTCATTGCTAGCTAGGTATATAATATAACTAAAACCAGCTCTCAACGCATTGTCCTCATTTTGAATGTTCAAGTATAGAAAGATGCTTGAGAATGTGATTACAAATGTTTCTTTCTATTAGTATTTATGTATTTTGCTTTCTATCCTTGCTTCTTTCTATATTTTAAACGGATGAGCTAAATCCTTTTTGAGACTTTGTTATCATGGCACCGCTAACTAAAAATACTTGCATGATAATTATTATAGGATCACTAGCCCATTTCTTTTTCTTTCAAAATCATCATCACAATATCTCTCGCGAGAAACAGAATTAGAAATTTTGTTGAGGGATACTAAAATAATTTTTTTTTGAATTTTACTGGAGAGTCAATATAAACTTTCTTAAGATTTATAAACCTAAACGGAATTTTTTTCAGGTAGAGAAAGGCCATGGCTGATGGCTTCTTATTGTCTAAACGTGATTCCGTCATTGTCCCTAGCATATTTGAGCTTTGTCTCATAACTTGATGGTTAATTTTAACACAAATTAAGATTAGGGCATGCACTTTATGCCAGTATGAACTCATCGGACATGGCTTTGTTATTTCATTAGCGGTATTGTTTTTTTTGGAGCTTCTTATCTTCAATTTGCCCTCAGAATTTGCGGCCATCTTTAATGTCATTGAAGAAGATCCACTTTGATGAAGCAAATTGATGTGCTTACACATGAACAGCTCGAATTCGTGCCAAGGCATTTCCACTACAGCAACGTCCATTCGGGTCAGCATCAAACATTCCCTCTGTATTGTCAAACTTTTGAGTGCTACAATTCAAAGCTCTCCCCAGGCTAACGGGCGCAAGTCATCCAAGTGCCAGGGGGCACTGGCCCCTACCCTTAACTTTTAAAAATTATATTTTTATTCAATTTTAGAATTTTTTTTTTATCAATTCGCACTCTGAAAATTTATAAATTCTATCTTCCATAGTTAAAAATTCTATTTTCACATATATAATTCTCAATTTTCCACATATGAATCTTAGACTTCCTGTCTAGCTATCAAATCAGTGTTTGAGGTGTTCTGCTCTTCCTGTCCTATCATTATTAAATAGTTATTTTTCTTCAAAGACCCATTTACCTTCTATACTATTATAAATGCAAAGCCTAAGATTGATTAGCATCTGTCAAATTTCACATACTTAAACTATCCATTTGAACCCAAACTGCTTTAAACTGTGTTTGTAGCGGGTGAGCGAAAAAAATTATGCATTTTTTTATCATTTGATAACTTGCGCGCGCATAGTGTATGTCACCTTCTAGTATATTATATATAAGGTTATACATATTACAAGTAATGCTTTATATACATAAAATATATACAAATTTTTTGTGAAACAAACACTTATAATGATGGATTTCAATTACAAAAATGCAATTGCCACATCATTTTATTAAAGTTTTATGTATAGAGTTTCTAAAAAAAATAGTATTTTTCGTATATTATACGCATATATGAAAGTCAAGTGCCTTATGATTGATTTAAAAAAAAAATTAGATTATCATTAATGGTTGCTCCCTCTAAAGAAATTTTCTAGCTCTGTCACTGCTTTGGTAACCCACTGATAAATGAAAAAAGACTGCTCATAGATCTTATGGATCTCTTTAAAACCCCAATTTTGACGAATGAAAAATGATCCTTCTTGTGTTTAATGGAGATATACGGGAAATCCCACATCTAGTTTCGTGTGGATGGAAAATGATCCTTCTTGTGGAACAGATGAAGATGGGTCGAAGATGATCGTGACCTGCATTACTTGCTTGCTATCATATCATAACATTCCAACTATATGTAATGATGATATAGGTACATGCATATATGGCTGAGAGTTACAATCATTACAGCTCAGAAGGTTTTATACGCGTATTTGGCTACAAATGGACCGTGTCGATGGATTGGCTCAACCATTTTTTTTGAAAATTTTCGGGAAATGGTGGTGCTGTAAATATAGTACATAATGTACTTACGTAGCATGTGGTGGAGGGATTATGAGCAAATATTTCTCATCAACCTATTATGAGGTTAAAAATTGCGGCCTAGAAATAAAATCAGAACAGGATAATCGTGATCATTACAAGTGTTTAAATGAAGTCAAAATGTTTGGCATAGTTAAGCAGAATAGTGAGAAGCAGCAATGCAGGCTAGCTTATACAGGCTAAATGATCAACATACCTATAGTAGGAGCGACTGATATAAACACCAGCAAAGAGGCCTAAAATATTATAATATAATTTTAATACAAAATTTATGTACAAAATGATATAAGTGAATGAGATTATATTATTTTAGTACAAAGCATCATCTGATGGTTCTTAGTCATAAAAATCCTATGACATTGTCACATTATTCTCGTGAATTTTTTATTTTAGTTCTTTTTTTGTATAAATTGAAATTTCAATTATTTGTAATCTCTCTCCAAACTCTCTCTCTATCCCCCAATTTTTTTTTTTTTTAATTTTATATTTTATGTTGAGGACCCCTCCAAGGCAGGGCCCTTAAATGATATGCACGTATACGCATATTTTTACGTATATACGTATGAAGACGTTCTATAGGTCGTCTAGATCTCTTTAAACGATATTGTAAAAAAAATCCGGATTTAACATTGGTTCGGATGAGTTGCCAGCACAGCCGGGGCTTTGACAAAGTTCAACAGGGATGAGCCCATTTACTTAAAAGGCAATGTTTAATCTAGGCCGTGGTTAGCAGGTATTTATCTGGACCATGGGTACTGTTCATGGGCCGAATACCATGTGCATGAAATGATAGTGTCCTATGGGGATCCAAGAAATCAATTGGAGTTTTGCTCTCATGTATGTATGCATATATTATGATTTATGCCGGCTTGCAGGAAAAATATTCAATTTTCAGTTAGGCTCTGTTAGTTTCAACAAAGAATATCAGAAAAAAATATTTTTTGAAAAATTGAGAAAGTCTGGTTACTTGTTTGTCTGAATCACTATATACGTGTTATCCAAATAACAACTATAGCTAAAATGATTTCTCTACAAAACTTTTGTAGTTTATACCAAACAAAACGAAAAATAAAGAAAAAACAAAATTTTTACAGCCCAATATTTTTCAAGAAAAAACTATCTTTTCAGAATTTATTTTCAGCAAAAGTATTTATTTATTTATCTATTTTTTACTTATGCGGTCAGAGTATTTGGACCAATTTTGATATACTTGACTAATCTCCTCTCGATCCGATCAGACAAGTTATCCACGCGAGTAGCAGGGGATTCACGAGAGGAGACATACCTCTATTATTATTTGGGTTGCTTAACTCATTACATTTTTGTCAAGGATCATTATATCTGTAATGACATTGTCCACCACCCAAACATGTATACTTTTGACTTGAGAGGATTGATTACCCTTAGAAATAGTAATCTTTTGGGCTTAAATTGTTAGTTGAATAGTTAAATTGGTCTTAATTTAGTATTCTAACCCCTAAAACACGTTAAAACTCTTTTTGTACCTTTTTGCAGGATTTGGAGCTCAAACTAAGGCAAATCATTCTTGAGCATGACCGATCGACTGGCCGATCGATCGCACGATCGAACGGTAGTATTTGATACATCTGACACGATTATTAAAAGTTTCTGCAGCTAGCACCCTCTATGGTTTTTAATTTTTCTAACCACGATGAAAGCGAGAATTGATCCCGTATACCCGTGCCTCTAATACAACTATTTAAGAGCGTTCACTAGTTATACTAGTTGACCACATCCTATTTGAGTTTTTAATTTTCACAAGTAATTCTCAAAATTGAATAAGAATGACATTCCTCTATTTGTTATTTGGGTTGCTTAACTCATTACATTTTTGTCAAGGATCATTATATCTGTACCGACATTGTCCAGCACCCAAACATGTATACTTTTGACTTGAGAGGATCCATTCTATAGGCTTGTGTCGGTGGGATCATACACAAAAACATCTTGCGGCATGGGTGGAAACTACAACATGCAGTACCAGTTTTTCCTCCTTTCAACTTTTTTCTTTTGGCATCAGGCAATGCTAGAGAGAGAGAGAGAGAGAGAGAGAGGCTTATCTTCCATGGTCTAAATTTGCTCATTCCATTCATATGGCATGATAATTGACTTCCAATCTCTAATGCCTAAATTATAAACTTAGTGATTGATGGATGTTAAGGTTGGCTGGTTGCACTGAAATCATTGAAGTACAAACATAAATTTCCAAACTTTTCGAAGAGCAAGTCTAAAGGATTGTAAATTAATGATGAGGTGGTTAATTTTTCACTAAGACTTTGGTAATTAAGTCAATGCAGTCGACGGTTTGCAAATTCAATCTCAAATATTTCCCACTGGTCAGCAGGAAGGTTTTGATTGCTATTTGCAGATGACATCCCTCAGATTAATCTTGTACAGTCTGCTAAAACTAAGGTTAATTAGGACAGGAGAGCATTTTGGAGAATAAAATTCTTTTTTTGAATTAATTAGTTTAGAAAGATGACACCCTACAATTAATGGAAAACGAAGCTATCGGATAATTAAACTCTATAGATTGCGTTTGTTTTGTTAGATAAGACTGTAGAATTAAATTAGCAATCCTCACATCTAATCTTATGCCATATTTACTTGTGCAAAAAGAAGATCGGAATAAATAATTTAGACAGTACCTTTTATCTCGTATACACCAACTTAAAAAATACCAAGAGAGATGAGATAAGTAATTCAAAAACTCGCTATTGGAGGGCAATTAAAAAAATTACTCGCCACTAAATTTGTAATCTTAAGATTTAATGGTCTGAAATTCCTTATCCTCTTTATCCCATCTTGGTTGGGGTTGGGACTCAATAACATCTAGCAAGGAATTCAACTTTATATGTGATGTATCATAGTTCTCCCAAACCATAATGTAATTCAAACCAAACATCCACTTTTTTTATTTTATTTTAATTTTAAATTTAACCTATAATATCAACGAAACAGCAAATAAAAAAATAAAAAAAACCAAAACATCAACGTATTCTAGACTTCTAATTATTCATCAGCGGGATAGATGTCTGGCCAACTCTAAGAAAGGGAAAGAGCCACTTGACGCGTGATTCTATACTTCATAGTACATATATTCCTTGCTCATGCATATGTGAGTACCCAGGCAAATCTTTGTCATGTTCTTCTTGGCAGAAAATTATCAATGCAACTCGGTTATTATATATTAATATGTAAATATATATTTATATATACTTTTCGGCCTGCTTTCTTGATTATTTAATTTAATCTCATCTTGGAATTAGGTGACATCCAAATCATCAACTATAGGTGTTAAATGTAACTATCAAAGGTAAGGCCAAATGGCAAAATAATATCAATATAAGTATGCATTAAGTTGAGGTGAGTTAGATTTAAGCTTCTGCACTTGCGTGGCGCTAGCAGTCAGAGTGTTTGGGTTAGTTTGTGCATACTTTGATCAATCTTTTTTCTAGTCCGATTAAAGACAGACTATTTATGTCAGAACTAGAATATTTGCAAAAAATAAATTTATTACGACAAATCTTTGTACTTAACAAAAAGTCGAACTCTTAATCTCTCAAAGAAAGACCAAAAACCTAGCCAATTGGGCTCTTGCTTATATATTCTGAGGTAACATATAAACGTTCATTTTTTTACTTGTTAATTATTCCTAATTTGAAGCCTATAAAAGGAATATGCGATCTTGATCGAATATATTGTAGGTAGACATACTAATTATCTCTAAGGCCATGAAGTTTATTCGATAATACCTTGAGATTAGATTAGTAATACTGTGTCCGTCATTATCCCGTATTAGTTTGCACAAAAGGAGGTTAGATATGCCTTTTTCCCCATATCTAACAGATTAAACTATATTGTGGAGGGGTTGGTAGTAAGATGAGGAATCTGAGAATTCAGGTATATTAGAGGTTAAACTATAAAATTACCTTCTGCCGGATTTGTAATGCTTAAATTTTTTTATCGGATCCCTTATCCCATCAAGCCGAATAAACGTGTCCTAAGTATGGTTGCATTATTGTCTTAAATGCAAGAAATCTTGAATGCTAGTTGTACCAATCTAGCAGCCTCACCTTGTAATGTACTGTGCGAACGAAAATTCAATAGGGTTATGTCTTGCTCAAGGACAACATTAACCTCATCCCATGGTTGTCATTACTAATCGTTCAAAATCATAAAAATCAAATTATTTTAATGGGGGTATACTTTCAGTGATCCAATTATGATTCATCCTGAAAAATTAGGTCAGATGTTAATTCTCCACAGTATATGACAAATGACGGTAAGTAAACATATTTATAAGGATAAAAAAGATGAGCCTCACTGTTAAAGTGCTTGCAACTCGCTCAACAAGTCTAAGTTTCAAACCCTGGCAACCACCCCGACCTGTCTCCCTACCCCTCCTAACTAATGCCCCCCACCCCCCCTCCCCCCCCAAAAAAAAAAAAAAAAAACTTATAATTAAGAAGCATGCTGTACTTAAAATAGCTTCAAAGCTATGGACATTGAAGTGAACATTGTTTGCTTGGAAAGCAAGGGCTGCGTGATCAAGTCCACTCAGAGTTTTCACAAGAATAAAACCCCAGGACTCTTGAATACAGAAGCTATATATCTACATGAAGATGTTTAATCACTGTTGTGGGATTGTCTGGTCTTTCATGGCGGACCATTCCACAAGGTTCAGAATTTGGACTGACTCAAATAATTATGCACTGTTTGGAGTTCACAAATAGTCAAATTTTATTTTATTTTTCAATTTCTAATACTAATCTCACTTCAATCACTACGTCCCCTTAGTTTTTGTCTATTTGAGTTGTAAATATAAGCCGGCCAAGGTCGGCCTGGCATTTCATCAACCATATTTAAAAGAAGAACCTCCATTGCCAACGTATCCCAAAACTAGAGTTTTTGGAATCCCCACAGAGGAGCTATGGGATTATCGTTGAGTTGCTGTTTCTCAAAGAAGGTTGATGAAGGGTATGCAAAACTAAAGTTCTTTCCATACCTCAGCTTAATAAAGGTTTACAGGAAATTAATTTGTGCTTTGTTTGGATGTTAATTTATAACAGGATGCAAATTGGTGGAGGTAACAATCCATGGAGAATATTTACGTACAAGGAATTGCATACGGCTACCAACGGGTTCAGTGAGGATAACATGCTTGGTGAAGGAGGGTTTGGAAGCGTTTACTTGGGGAAAACCTCGGATGGCCTTCAGGTACTCGTGTTTTTAGGCCATTTTCAATATCGATCCCTTCATCATTCAATGATTATTCTTTTTGGCTTTTCTTTTTAATCCAATTATGCTTTTCATATGTAGATAGCAGTGAAGAAGTTGAAATCAATGAATTTGAAAGCAGAAATGGAATTTGCTGTGGAAGTGGAAGTTCTTGGAAGGGTACGGCACAAGAACTTGTTGGGTCTTAGGGGTTATTGTGCCAGTGCTGAACAACGGCTCATTGTTTATGATTACATGCCAAATCTCAGCTTGCTTTCTCATCTCCACGGTCAATTTTCTGGTGAAGTTCAGCTTGATTGGAAAAAGAGAATGAAGATTGCAATTGGCTCAGCAGAAGGCCTTGTGTAAGCTTTTGGCCATGCCTTGTTCAATTAGTAATTGTATTTACATTTACTCCAAAACTTTGATATTAAATAAGAGCAATAAGAGGCTTTAAAACAAATCATATATATATATATTATGTATATTTAGCATTGAAATTGAAATAGTCAATGGCATCCTGTTGGATTTTAAGTGAGTTTTTATTTTTATTTTTATTTTATTAGCCCCTAGTTTACATAAGCAATTTTTAAGATTTCGTTAAATGACTATGCTTATGCTTATGCTTATGTTATAATTCTTGTCTATTGCAATTATGGTCCCCACTTTTTCAATTAAATTCAATGTAGAAAAAAAAAATGAAGTCAATTAAACATCAGAATGCCCTAAGAAATCTTTGATGCCTCATTGAAATGAATCCCCTATGTTCTCCTATCATTCACACACACAAATTCATTACATATAACCATATTATTGAGCATAACTCAACATAGTAAATAAAAAGAAATTTAACAACTATAGTTCTTCTATCTGATGTTGTTAGGTACTTGCACCACGACGTGACACCCCACATCATTCATAGAGACATCAAGGCTAGTAATGTGCTCTTGGACTCCGATTTTGAGCCACTTGTTGCAGATTTTGGGTTCGCAAAGCTAATTCCAGAAGGCGTTAGCCACATGACTACCCGTGTTAAGGGAACCTTGGGATATCTAGCCCCAGAATATGCTATGTGGGGAAAGGTTTCGGAGAGTTGTGATGTGTATAGTTTTGGAATTCTTCTACTAGAGATATTCACTGGAAGGAAGCCGATAGAAAAGCTCCCCGGTGGTGTTAAAAGGACAATAATCGAATGGGCTGAGCCTCTGATACTCAAAGGAAAGTTTAGGGAACTCGTTGATCCAAAGCTTCGAGGAAATTTTGATGAAAACCAGTTGAAACAAGCGGTTAGAGTGGCCGTGCTATGCGTGCAAAGTGAGCCCGAGAAGAGGCCTAACATGAAGGAAGTGGCTAGCATTTTGAAAGGGGATGACCCTAGAGGCAAGGCAATGCAAATGAGACTTGAAAGTATCAAATATGGGGAAGATTTAATGGCCATGGATGAAGCTAGTGATGATGACAGTAGTGCTTATGGGGTCTTTGGTGCCATGGATGTGCAAAAGATGCAGGACCCTTATAAGCAATATGGAGACAGAAGAATGGCCAAACATGGGTGAGGCAGAGTTAATTCCTGCTCATGATACGTTGATATGAAAAATGCACTTTTTTTTTTCTTCCAAAGGTAGGAAAATCAAGGGTTTGAGAGGGAAATTTCTTTTTTTTTTCTTTTTAATTTTATGTTATCCTTCCTCATATAAAGAGAAGTGTAAAGAAATTATAAAATGCACGGTTTTTCTTTAATTTTTCGTTCTTTTATTTTTTTATTCTTCAATTTTATATTAAGATGTTAAGATTTGTTTTATTTAGGGCGCTTGCAAAACAAACTTAAAATTATCAAAGGTTGATCAACAATAGAGACAATGGACAACAAACAAGAGATGGGTGGGAGAACCCAATGATGCTTACACTCAAGAATGCAACTAAATATGTTATATATATATATATATATTACATGTAAAAATTTTATAAAAATAAATTATCAATTTATATAATAATGATATGATTAAACTAAATTATAATAATATAATATAGTCTTAAAATAAGAAAATTAAAAGTTGATTGTAATAAACTAAAAAACTTGAACTTGAAAAAAGAAACTAAGGCCTCGTTTGGTAACGTTTTTTGTTTTGGTTTTTTGTTTTTTTTGAAAAAAAAAACAAAAAACGCCATTTGTTTAAATTTTTTTTTAATTTTTTACAAAATTCAAAAAAAGAAAACTAAAAACACTAAAATGGATGTATTTTCTCTTACAAAAACATTGGCTTAGTATTATTGGCACAACGATAACCTATAAACGCTCATCATCAAACCACAAAAAACACATAGCAAAAACACAAAACAAAAACACACAGCAAAAAACAAAAATTGACAGCGTTACCAAACGGAGTTTATTTTGAACAATCAAAAGTGTTATTTTTTTACTTTAAAATCTTGCTAAGGGCCTAGTATACATTACACATGTTAGATGATTTTATTTAATGAGTATATTTATAATGCACATATTAAAAATCAAAATTACCTAAACAAGAATTTAAAATTTTAAGTTAGGGAAATTTGATTTACCGACATTACTTCAATTTCATTAAATATTTTCTATTTATAAATAGAAGGTAAATTTTTTTATATTTTATGCTTAGATTAATACTATTATGAGATTATAATATGATTATTTAAAAATTTAAAAAAGTTCACTCAACAACTAATTGTTATAATATATAGTATAAATAGATTTGTCCTTCTAAAAAAAAAACTAAAGGGATTTGAATAGAAATTTTCACAATTATGAATTAAATAAAGGACTTCCTAAAATTATAAGGGAAGAACTTATAAAAATCTAAAAATAAGAATATTAATATTTTGAATTTTTTGTAAAACTTTCCAAAATAAGATAAGATTTCATTGAAAATTTATTAATAAGGAAAAAAAAATTTTTTTTTTTTTTATTTTTATGGTTATACCTACACTATTATAACAGGTTTAGTATTAGCAATTTAAAATTTTTAAAAACTAAAAAAAATCATTTTAGATCTTTCAATATTGAAGACCCAACAACGTATTGCTATAAATAGATAGCCAAAAATAAATATTATGTTAGTCTGTGTAACATAATAATGTGTCAAAACTTATTATTAAAGGAATATATGTCATGTAATTATTACCAAATATTTGAATTTTCATAAATTTAAGTGTGTGACTTTAGAAAATATATAGTAGTTTGAATTTTGAAATAAATGTAAGATTTGAAGAAAGTAGTAAAATTATATTTGTTAACCAATCAAATTGTAACAATGATATTCTCATATTACAAAAAATTTAATTTCTAAAAATTTTAAGAGAATGACTCTAGAAAATATATAATAGGAATTAAAGGTCCATCTATGTATCATATATAATTCTATTAGCAAGAGGTTTTAACTAATCAATGAAATTGCAACATGTGATATTTTAGAGTTAGATCAATACTATTATGAGATATATAACATGATTATTTAAAATTTTTAAAAAAGTTCACCCAAAAAACTAATTTAAAAATGATAATACTAATATTTTGAATTTTATGTAAAACTTTTCAAAATATGATGAGTTTTTAGTAAAGATTTTTTGATCACAAAAAAATTAAAATTTTCTATATTTTATGGAACCTACACTATAACAGATTTAGTATTAGTAATATAAAATTTTTAAAACTAAAAAAATTATTTTAGGTCTTTCAACATTAAAGACTGAACAACTTATTACTATAAATAGACAGTTATAATATGTCAAAACTTATTATTAAAGTAATAAGTGTCATGTCAATATTACCAAATATTTGAATTTTCATAAATTTAAGAAAATAATTTTAGAAAATATCTAATAGTTTGAATTTTGAAACAAATGTGAGATTTTAAGAAAGTAATAAAGTTATTTTTGTTAACCAACCAAATTGTAACAATATTATTCAAATATTACCAAAATTTTAATTTCTAAAAATTTTAAGAGAGTGACTTAAATTAGGAAATATGTAATAGGAATTAAAGGTCCATCTATATACTATATATAATTCTATTAGTGAGATGTTTTAACCAACCAATCAAATTGCAACATGTGGTATTTTAATATTAGAAAAAATAAAAATTTTGTAAAAATTAGATTGCAATTTTGAATAGCAAAAATCTCATAACATTCTGTTATAATATAAAACTTTTCAAAATAAGATGAGATTTTAGTAAAGATTTGTTAACCACAAAAAAAATTAAATTTTTTTTTTATATTTTATGGTTAAACCTGCACTATTATAATAGATTTAGTATTAGGAATTTAAAATTTTAAAAACTAAGAAAATTATTTTAGGTCTTTCAACATTAAAGACTCAACAACATATTATTATAAATAGATAGCTATAATATGTCAAAACTTATTATTAAATATATAAGTGTCATGTCAATATTACTAAATATTTGAATTATCATAAATTTAAGGAAGTGACTTTAGTAAATATCTAATGGTTTGAATTTTGAAATAAATGTAAGATTTTAAGAAACTAATAAAGTTATTTTTGTTAACCAACCAAATTGTGACAAAGTTATTCTAATATTATCAAAAATTTAATTTCTAAAAATTTTTAAGAGAGCGACTTAATTAAGAAATATGTAATAGGAATTAAAGGTCCATCTATATATTATATATAATTCTATTAGTGAGAGGTTTTAACTAACTAATCAAATTGCAACAAGTGGTATTTTAATATTAGAAAAAATAAAAATTTTGTAAAAGTTATATTGGAATTTTGAAGAGCAAAAGCCTCATAATATTTTTCTATAATATAAAACTTTCCCAAATAAGATGAGATTTTAGTAAAGATTTGTTAGCCACGAAAAAATTAAAATGTTTTATATTTTATAGTTAAACGTACACTATTATAACATATTTAGTATTAGTAATTTAAAATTTTAAAACTAAAAAAATTATTTTAGGTCTTTCAACATTAAAGAACTAACAACGTATTACCATAAATAGATAGCAATAATATGCCAAAACTTATTATTAAAGATATAAGTGTCATGTCAATATTACCAAATATTTGAATTATCATAAATTTAAGGAAGTGACTTTAGGAAATATCTAATAGTTTGAATTTTGAAATAAATGTAAGATTTTAAGAAAGTAATAAAGTTATTTTTGTTAACCAACCAAATTGTAACAATATTATTCTAGTATTATCAAAAATTTAATTTCTCGAAATTTTAATAGAGTGACTTAATTAGGAAATATATAATATGAATTAAAGGTCCATCTATATACTCTATATAATTCTATTAGTGAACGGTTTTAACTAACCGATCAAATTGCAACATGTGTTATTTTTCAAGTCAAGTTTTTCCAATATTATGAGTATTTAATTTTATTCTTGCAACCAATTGTGAAGATCATCAGAGCATTTTGGAATATCAACATAGGTAATTGGTATTTCTTGGTAATTAAATTTTAGATTTTTGAGAAAATTTAGATTCTTGACTATGTTTGTAATATATTTCTCCTTGACAAAGCAGCTGGTATATACAAATCGATTGTATAAATCTATGACGTTAATTTTGCTATTATAGATTTAATTATTATTGAAATTATATTTTTATCGCTAAATCTTTCAAATCAAAGGCTCAAGACGAAGCCAATGATTTGAGTTACAAAATCTCCGTTGATATTTTGGGTAAATCGGGTGGTCTGTTCAATTGGATCGAAGACCGTTTTTGCTATTTAAAGTCTAATTCCACAATCATCAAATATTCTAAAGCAAAATATTTTTGTTTTGGTTACTATTTTTCTGCACCAATTATCTAGATCTTAGCAGTACTATTTTTGATAGAATTTAAATAGGTTGGCTTAAATTCCAACTGAAGCCATTGCAACACTACGATATTTAGCACAACTTAGTCGGTATCTAATTTTTTACTGTGGATAAATTTATCATTTACCATGGGTGAATTTCCTGCTCTAACTTTGCATATTTTGTTAACTGTTTTCTGTGGATTTGATCTTGACTTACTAAATTGTTACTGCTTCACAACTGCATACTGGCGGATTTCAATCACATTATTTACAAGTGATCAGTTAACCATGAAAAAATTAAATTTTTTTTATATTTTATGGTTAAACATACACTATTATAACAGATTTAGTATTAATAATTTAAAATTTTAAAACCAAGAAAATTATTTTAGGTCTTTCAACATTAAAGACCCAACAACGTATTGCTATAAATAGATAGCTATAATATGTCATAACTTATTATTAATGAAATAAGTGTTATGTCAATATTACCAAATATTTGAATTTTCATAAATTTAAGAAAGTGACTTTAGAAAATATCTAATAGTTTGAATTTTGAAATAAATGTAAAATTTTAAGAAAGTAATAGAGTTATTTTTGTTAACCAACCAAATTGTAACAATGTTATTCTAATATTACCAAAAATTTAATTCTAAAATTTTTAAGAGAGTGACTTAATTCGGAATTATATAATAGAAATTAAAGGTCCATCTATATACTATATGTAATTCTATTAGTGAGAGGTTTTAATTAACTAATCAAAATATAGTATAGATATGTCAATATCTTTTAAAAAATATAAATTGCTAGCACACAACCATTTTATGTGCTAAGAGGCTATTGTTTAATGTGAGAGGGGTGACAGAGTTTGGCTAATCCTTTTGTCCATTCTATTCACATAGATTGGAGAAAGGAAGGGAACTACCTCAGGGTTGGAAGGAAAATATTGTTTAATCCACTTTCTCTATCACATCCTAAGGTCGTGTTTGGATGATTTTGAATTCACAATTAGAACTGGCATTCGTTCCCCTCCTCCAAGTTGCTGGCAACGACGATGACACTTTACCACTAGCCCAAGAATACTTCCATTGTGTTCAAGAAGAATGAATAATTACCCACAAACATAACTTGCTAACATAACCATTTTGTTTTTTCCTCTCTCTCTCTCTCTCTCTCATATGCAAAAGAGGTGATATATATACAGGAAGGGTTTTGCAGCACAGTGGTATACAGAGCATTTTTTCAAATCATGGGTGGCATTTTAACCCCAAGAAAACTCATTCATAATTAAACGTTAAATAAATGACGGGCTTTATTTTACAAAAAAATTGAATTCGATTAAATAAATAAATAAGAAAAAAAAGGAGATTAATTTCATGAGTTGTTGAACCATGTTTTAATGTTGGTTGAGTATTATTTTTCCTTGATGCCTTCCACTTGATTCCAAAGAATAATTAGGTATGCAGTAAAGAGGGCAGTAAAAACAATATGTGGAGTGGATTACTTTAGGAGAATATGATTTTAATATAAGTTTTATTGTAACCTTCCATCTCTAGTCTAGGAAATCCTCTCCATTCAATTTTAGTTGCTAATTTGATTAGTCAAACTAACGCCACTCTAAGTAATAAAGACTTAATTTTCGGTTTTGAAGAAAAATTTAAATTTAATTGATAGGATGAACCTCAAAAATTCTAAAAATTACATGACCTAAATTACCATACGTCATGTTGTCACACTTATTTTTCTGTTTTAGTAATGTGGTCACCCAGCTAGTACTGCAAAAGTAATGCCATTGTTATGTAAAATGAGAATGAATGGTAGAAGAAACACCCTAAAGTAGAAACAACTAAAGGAAAATTAAAGACATGATCCGGTTAGCAATAAATTATATGATGGGGCTATATCAACAACACTTCCAATTCTATTTAAAGCTCTCTCTTTCTTACATAGCTGAAAATGGACCATGAATATAACTATTTTAGCTGTAGGTAATTAGATATAGTCTGGCCCTAAATTAGATTACTTTTTTTAGGGCAAATGGGATAATTCTCCGAAGCTGCATGAATAATCCATTGATGAACATTAACTAATGACCTGTTTGGTATAATTTTTTTTTTTAGCTTTATTTTGCTTTTTTAGTTTATAAGCAAAAAAGATATTTATAGATTTTTGTTTTTATAAGCTAAGACTAGCAGAAAAGCAAAAACAAAAAAAACAAAAAAGTTAAAAAAATCTATGTCTTTTTTTGTTTATAAGCTGAAAATGTCAAGTAAAAAAGGCTTGACATAAGCCCTACCAAACGAATCCTGATACTGCTCTTTGTTTGCATTAATGGTTCATCATAGCCATTCTTGGGTCAATCACAACACAAAGCATAAATTTGCTTTGATTTTGATCTAATTTCGTCTCCTACTTGTGAGCTCCTCACAAAACTGCTGTTGCTTCCTCCTCCTCCCTCTCTCTACATTTCTTTCAATAAGCATCCCAATATCATTTTATGTTAATAAGGCTATTATGATGAACTTTTTAAAGACATATACATTTATCTTTTGGGTCAATTCAATTCGTTTACTTAGCGCCTGTGTTTTCTTAAACTTTGAATCATTAATTCATGACTCCAGACTTCAACATAAAGGCATATTGGCATAGAACAAAAGAAAGAGTATAATAGAATTCATGCAATGGCTATGCATGCTCATTGTTTTTCCAAGTTCACCTTAACTTATCAAAAGTTTTTTTTACCGAAAGCTCATAACCATACGAAAACCAACCAAATAGATGCCTTTTGTCACAAAAAATAAGGCAATCTAGTAAGATAGCCAAGAGAGAGAAGGATGAAAGAATTCAATTTGTTTACGCTAGAATGGAGGGAAGGATGGAAAGGAAACGGGTTTACTAAAAACGCCGTGAAGAAACAAGTATCCTCAAAACACGATAATGGAATCCTTTTGATGTTGGGCTTTGAAAGGCTCGCTTAAGAGAGTGCCGCTGTGGATGCTCAAGAGTGCGCCACGAAGCTGCGGCCTATCTATTTTACCTACTAAACTCCAAATAAATAATAATGAAAATTTTATCCTAAGCATGTGTGAGAGAAACTGCTAGCCTGCCAAAGCATCAGAAAGACTGGACTTGGTGACTCTTGGAGGAAAACAACTTGGCCTGCCATTCTACTACGTAGAATATACCATTGGGATGAAATCAGCAATCAGAAATCATGAATCAGAAAAATGGATGAGGGGGTTTTGTTGTTTAAGAAAAATCCCGACTTGGTCTGATTTAGCTATATAAAAGGGTCCAAATAAAGACTTCCAAATCTTGAATTTTTGATGACGTAAGGTTAATTTCAAAATATGTAACAAGGGTATAGTGAGCATTGTACAGTTGTATCCTGAAAGGTTTTGAAAGTATTTCAATAAATTTGGTAAAGGAATACAAAAGGCTAGAAATTGTACAGTTGTATCTTGTAAGATTTTGTTGAATACAGTAAACAAAATGCCTAAATAATATCACATCACAAATTAAGATCATTCCATTCTCTCTATAAATATGCTCATGAAATTGACAGAAGATCATAACATTGTGAATTGTGATCATAACAAGCCACAGAAAATGAAGCCTTCAAGCATTGTGATGCTCTCAATGCTTTCAACCCTTCTGTTCTCAAATTCATTGGCAACTCCAGACCCGGCTCAGGACGCTTTCGTCCAATGCCTCAAAGACCAGGCCGGTCAGTCTCCGAAACCAATCTTTGAAGCCATCTACACCTCTGAAAGCGCCAACTTTTCAAACCGTTTCTATGTATATTTCCGAAATGGTAGATTCAAGTCCAACGAAACCCGAATGCCAGTGGCCATTGTAACAGCCACGCACGAATCCCATGTCCAAGCAACAGTCATTTGTGCCAAGAATCATAGCCTTAATCTCAGAATCCGAAGCGGAGGCCATGACTACGAAGGCCAATCTTACGTGTCAAACGAGCCATTCGTCCTCCTCGACATGTTCAATCTCCGATCCATCGACATTGACATAGCAAGTGAAACTGCATGGGTGCAGGCAGGGGCAACTCTGGGTGAACTCTATCACACCATTTCCCAGAAAAGCAAGACTCATGCTTTTCCTGGCGGTGTCTGCTTTTCTGTTGCCACGGGCGGGCATTTCATTGGGGCCGGATATGGAAACATGCTGAGAAAGCACGGCTTATCCGTGGATAACATAGTGGATGCACAAATAGTAGATGTTAATGGCAAAATTCTCAACAGAGAATCCATGGGAGAGGATGTTTTCTGGGCCATTAGAGGCGGTGGAGCCAGTTTCGCGGTTATTCTTTCATGGAAAATCAAGCTGGTACCGGTTCCTGAAATCGTGACATTTTTTCAGGTGGAGAAGACTCTTGAACAAGGCCTAACAGACATTGTTTATCGTTGGCAAGAAGTGGCGTCGGAGCTTCCTGAAGACATTTTCATAAGGCTTCAGATACAACCTGCTCAATTTGGTCAAGGAAGGAACTCCATTAAAGCTATATTCCTTGCCTTATACTTGGGAAAATCCGAGACCCTTCTCCCAATGATGAATGAGCGCTTTCCTGAATTGGGTTTGCAGCAAAAGGACTGCGTTGAGGCGAGTTGGATTGAAACCACCCTTTACTTCGAACGACATCCAAAGGGAACTTCCCTCGATATATTACTCGACAGGCAACCATTTAATATGCCTAGCTTCAAGGTGAAATCAGACTATGTGAAAGTGCCTATTCCGAAGGCAGCTTTGGAAGAGTTATGGAAGAAGTCGATTGAGGCGGGTGTATTGGTAATGCAGTGGAATCCATATGGAGGACGAATGAATGAGATTTCGGAGTCTGAAACTCCATTCCCTCATCGAAAGGGATACAAATTCAAAATCCAGTACTGGTTCATTGGCTCTTTAGAGTCATTACAAAAGGTGTATGATTTCATGGAGCCGTACGTGTCACAGTCACCGCGCGAGGCTTTCCTCAACTATAGAGATCTTGACGTTGGCACTAATCAAAATGGTGCCAATTCATCAAGCACTTTCGGGGCTAGATATTTCAAGGGTAACTTTGAGAGGTTGATGCAAGTGAAGACCAAGATTGATCCTGGTAATTTCTTCAGAAATGAACAATCCATTCCGCCTCTTCCAACCTAAACTTGTATGATCAAACAACAGGCAGCAAAGGGAGAGCTTGGTTAACTTGTGTCCTATATGAAGATTTCAACGCTTTCTTAACATTTGATATTGGAGATTAATAATATTTTCAAGATCAAACATCTACTTTAACTCTTTCATATTTCTTTCTGTTGGCTATATTATTAGATTGCCTTATTTTTTTTTAAGACAAAAGGCATCTATTTGGATGATTTTCGTATGGTTCTGAATCTTCGGTCCAAAGCTTTTGAACAGTTACCTGGAAAAACAATGAGCATACATAAGCATTGCATGAATGCTATTGTACAATTTCTTTCGTTCTATGCCAATAAGCCTTTACGTTCAAGTCTGGAGTCATGAATTGGTATTGCAAAATTTTATTTGTTATATTTACAGCTAGCCAATTCACTAAAGCTCACTGCAAAAATCAATAATTTCTCATTGTAATGAAATGACATAAACACTAGAACTGAAAATTTTGGCGTTCAGGATCAGGTGTTGAAACTCGGAAGCTAAGTGTGTTGACCTCACTGAAAATTAATAAAACATTAGGGACGATTATAACTTTTTCCATATAGTCAAGAAAAAGATTAACCGAAGAATATAAGACCATGAAGAAAAACAGGAGCAATGTAAACAAATTGAACTAATCCAAAAGGTAGAGTGTATATATATATATAGACGTCTCTTCAACAAATTCATCATAACAACCTTATTAACATAAAAAGATATTGGCATGCTTATTGGAAGAAAAATAGAGAGAGGAAGGAGGAGGAAGCAACTAAATTTTAGTGAAGACCTCACAAGTTGGAGATGAAATCAGTTCAAAATCAAAGAAAATTTATGCTTTGTCTTGTGCTTGACCCAAGAAATGGCTATGTTGAACCATTGAATGCAAACAAAAGGCAGTAATACTTAATGGTCATAAGTGGAAATTCATGCTGCTTCGGGTGATTAACCTATTTACCCTAAAAAAAATAATAAATTTATAGGCAGACTATATCTACAGCCAAAAAAAGTCGCATTCGTGGTAATTTCTAACCTATGTAAGAGAGAAGGCTATAAGTAAAGTTGAAAGTGTTGTTGAGATATGCCCCATCATATAATTTATTGCTAACGGAATCATGTTAATATTTTCTCTTTCATAGTATTTCTTCTTCCATTCATTATTATTTTCTTTACACAACGATGGCATTACTTATGCATTACCATATTACTAAAAGAGAAAGATAAACATGACACCATATCAATGAAGCAAAGTGAGTATTGCCTTAATTATTCAGACCGTTGGAATTATTGATTACACTCAAAAAGTGTAATCCAATTCCTTATATTACTTTTCGTTAGCTTTAGATTCGTTTTAAATAATGTCATTTACCATAGTTTTACTTTTAATGAAGTGTTTTGTACTTTATGCAGAAATAGAAGTAAAAAAGGATCTTTAAAAGGAGCAAGGAAGCTTTGGAGAACAATAGTCGTCCGGACAGATATCACTCCTGTCTGGATAGTTGCAGATTTAGAGAGCATGGACGGTTGCAACACCCTCGTCCGAACGATATGCGCTGAGAAATGTCAGATTCCCAATTCTTAAATGTATAAAATATTTCCAATTTGGGGACTTCTTAGCTGAGTTTGGAGAGCAATTTATGTACTTTTTAGAGAGAGAAAGTAGTTTTGGAGTGAAGTTTTACTTGCAATCCTTTAGATTCTATTGCAATTTATGGAAATCTCTTTTTGCATTTGTCTTATATAGAGCTTAGATTGAGTACCCATAGCCTATATTGGGCTCGGTTTTTGAAAGAATCGACATCAAGTATTCACTGGGTTTATACTTCATCGCTAATCGAATCTTACTGTTATACATTACACACATTTGGAAGCGAGCTAAGTTTGTACAAATTGATGATGTGAATCTATAGCTTTGATTTGGTTACAATTCTAGGATTGATTATTATAGAATTTACGTTTTTATTGCTAAACTTTCAGAATCAAAGGCTTAATACATAATTAATGATTTGAGTTATTAAAACATTGGGATTCCAAGTGAATCGATTGATAGGATGAATTGGTTTTGACACATTATTTATATATGTTAGATCATTTTCAATCAATTTTAGTTTAGATAAATCTCCTTTCAAAACAATCAATTTTTGGTTTCTTTTCAAAAGTAATTAAGAGTTCTTATTCAACTGAGAGATCATTTGTGAGCAATTCGTCATATTGACATGATCTCTGTGGAATCGACACTGAATTCACTGGGGTTATATTGCTTCATCATACTGCACTTGGGGTTAATCTCGAACACAATTTAGGGTTAGTCAGAATGAAAATTTGCTTAGATCCCTAATGTAAACACTAGATATCAAACTTCATTATTCTAAGTGAATTTTCATGAATTCTATTATGGACTTCAATTCCAAATTCTCCGATTCAATGCCACAATAAATGGCATTGAATTGAGATAATAGATTACCTTAGGAAAGTATCAATTAGTTTAGTAATTGAATCATTGCTTGCCAATTCATTTTTAAAAGTCAAATATTATTTTCAAATCAGCATTCTCATTCTAAACATCATCGAGACTGTTTTTGTTTGCTTTGTCGAAATTTATTGTGAGACGAATTTGTTAAGAGTTAGATTTCACTTGAGAGTTAGATCTTTAATTAACCATTGCTAAGCGCTAGTCTTGGTTCACATCAAGTTAAACAACATCGCCTCGAGCACTTGCGGTTAAATCAATCAACAACACTTGGGACCGATCAAGTTTTTATTGATAATTAATTTGCACTAAACAGTGTATTCAAAAAGATCCTCAGATATCCTAAGCATATGATGGCGAAACAGTATAACCCGAAAAGTCTGAAGGCGAATCCTTATGGACAATTGACAAGATGATGAAAAGGGTGTATTGCTCCTCTCAAATAATACAAAACTAGTGAATGATACTTTTAAAGAGAAACAAAAAATTGTAACTTTAAAAATGATTTGTTTATTCTAAACTAAACTATAAAAACGGTTTTAATTTAATAAAAAAAAGTCTCGAGACTAATTAATCTAACCAATTATTTCACTCAAAATTTCAATAAAGGTATTTGATAACTCAAATAATTGACTATTTGATAACTCAAATAATTGACTATGTTACAAATCTTTAATTCAGAAGATTTAGCACTAAAAATTATTATTCTTTAACGATCAAATCTAGAATAAATCAGGTTTATAATCATAGATGCATACCATCAACTTGTGCAGTAAATATATCGAACTAGGGTTTGTGCATAAATATTATCAAGCATAATCAAACATCTAAGGCTCTGTTTGGTTACGGTTTTGATTTTGATTTCTGTTTTCGTTTTTTGAAATTTGATGGAACCACATTTGATAAATTAGTTCTAAAAACTATTTTTGTTGAAATAGTATTTGGTAAGGTGGTTCGGGAACTTGTTTTTGGAGATGTTTTTAAAAAACACTCCAGTTTTAGGAATCATTAAAAAAATATTTTTTGAGTTTCCAAAACTGTTTTAATAAAAAATAAAAACGATAGTGTTTTCGATTGTCATATTTTTTTTTTTGTTTTTGAGATCAAGAAAAACGAGTAATTACCAAATTTTTTTGGTTCCTACAACATGACTAATGAAACCAAAACTAGAACTGAGACTTGTACCAAATAGAGCCTTAACTTCTGAGCTTCAACCCTGATCCTGGACATCAAAATTTTCGGTGTTAGTATTCATGCCATACCATTAGAAGGAGAAATTATTAATTTTTACTGTTAGCTTTTGTGAATTGGGTAGCTGGAATTATGACAAATAAAACTTGGCAGTATGAACTCATGACTCTTGGCCTCAACGTAAAGGCCTATTGGCGTATAATGAAAGAAATTTTATAGGTTAATTACACTTTGTATTCTTGTACTTTACACCAAATCTCACTTCAATATTTTTTTACGGTCAATTGTAATAATGAATCCCTTATACTTCGAATTTATTACAATGCCAATATTCAGCTTGGAAAATAGATGAAAAAATGCATCTGTGATAATCACATAGCCTTTTCTCAAGGACTAAATATATAAAATTTAACCTTTTTTAATCCCAAAGTATTACATTTATCACACGTGAGTTGAATTGGGAGTTCTTACATGAAGTCCAATTATATCATATATATCACAAAATTGATTACACTCATTATTTTGGAGTAATTTGAGAGGAAGTTGTGATAAATTATTAATAAGAAGCATGATTTTACATTTTTGTTTCTTGAAAAAGACAGTGTGCTTGTTATATGTGAAGTTTTCATCTATTTTCTAAACAAAAGAATGCAGCCAGCCCTAGCTTCTAAGATCGACAGAGAGAAAGAAAAGGGGGAAATTTTTAGATTATTAGCGAAACGACGTCGTTTCGTAAGTTATTTGCGATGGCTTCGAGCCGTTACAAAAAGCCCATCACAAAAGGCACTTATTTGCGACTGGGACTTAGTCGTGGCATACACGCCATCACAAAAGCTAGCTTTTGTGACGGTATTTGCGACGGCAGTGTTCCCGTCGCAAATACTACTATTTGCCACGGCAAAATGGCTGACGCAAATACTCTCGTCGCAAAAAGTCCGTTTTTTAGTAGTGAGTTGACATTGTAATAAATTAAAAGTAAAAGATTTTAATTATTATAATTAAAAATAAATGTCTTAAAATAAAATTTGGTGCAAAATATAATGGTGCAAAGTGTAATTAATTCAATTTTACAGCAGCATTCATGCAATGCTCAACTGTTTAAACGATTTGGACAGAAGGTTCAGAACCATACGAAAATCAACGAAATAGATGCCTTTTTGTCTTAAAAAATAAGGCAATCTAATAACATAGCCAACAGAAAAAGAAAGATGAAAGAGTTAAAGTAGATGTCTGATCTTAAAGATATTTTTAATCTCCAATATCAAATGTTAAGAAAGCATTGAAATCTTTATATAGGGCACAAGTTAATAAAGCTCTCCCTCTGCTGCTGGCCTGTTTTTTAATCATACACCTTTAGGTTGGAAGAGGCGGAATGGTTTGTTCGTTTCTGAAGAAATTACCAGGATCAATCATGGTCTTCACTTGCATCAACCTCTCAAAGTTACCCTTGAAATATCTAGCCCCGAAAGTGCTTGATGAATTGGCACCATTTTGATTAGTGCCAACGTCAAGATCTCTATAGTTGAGGAAAGCCTCGCGCGGTGATTGTGACACGTACGGCTCCATGAAATCATACACCTTTTGTAATGACTCTAAAGAGCCCATGAACCAGTACTGGATTTTGAATTTGTATCCCTTTCGATGAGGGAATGGAGTTTCAGACTCCGAAATCTCATTCATTCGTCCTCCATATGGATTCCACTGCATTACCACTACACCCGCCTCAATCGACTTCTTCCATAACTCCTCCAAAGCTGCCTTCGGAATAGGCGCTGTCACATAGTCTGATTTCACCTTGAAGCTTGGCATGTTAAATGGTTGCCTGTCGAGTAATATATCGAGGGAAGTTCCCTTTGGATGGCGTTCGAAGTAAAGGGTGGTTTCAATCCAACTCGCCTCAGCGCAGTCCTTTTGCTGCAAACCCAATTCAGGAAAGCGCTCGTTCATCATTGGGAGAAGGGTCTAGGATTTTCCCAAGTATAAGGCAAGGAATATAGCTTTAATGGAGTTCCTTCCTTGACCAAATTGAGCAGGTTGTATCTGAAGCCTTATGAAAATGTCTTCAGGAAGCTCGGACACCACTTCTTGCCAACGATAAACAATGTCTGTTAGGCCTTGTTCAAGAGTCTTCTCCACCTGAAAAAATGTCACGATTTCAGGAACCGGTACCAGCTTGATTTTCCATGAAAGAATAACCGCGAAACTGGCTCCACCGCCTCTAATGGCCCAAAAAACATCCTCTCCCATGGATTCTCTGTTGAGGATTTTGCCATTAACATCTACTATTAGTGCATCCACTATGTTATCCACGGATAAGCCGTGTTTTCTCAGCATGTTTCCATATCCGGCCCCAATGAAATGCCCGCCCGTGGCAACAGAAAAGCAGACACCGCCAGGAAAAGCATGAGTCTTGCTTTTCTGGGAAATGGTGTGATAGAGTTCACCCAGAGTTGCCCCTGCCTGCACCCATGCAGTTTCACTTGCTATGTCAATGTCGATGGATCGGAGATTGAACATGTCGAGGAGGACGAATGGCTCGTTTGACACGTAAGATTGGCCTTCGTAGTCATGGCCTCCGCTTCGGATTCTGAGATTAAGGCTATGATTCTTGGCACAAATGACTGTTGCTTGGACATGGGATTCGTGCGTGGCTGTTACAATGGCCACTGGCATTCGGGTTGCGTTGGACTTGAATCTACCATTTCGGAAATATACATAGAAACGGTTTGAAAAGTTGGCGTTTTCAGGGGTGTAGATGGCTTCAGAGATTGGTTTCGGAGACTGACCGGCTTGGTTTTTGAGACATTGGACGAAAGCGTCCTGAGCCGGGTCTGGAGTTGCCAATGAAATTAAGAACAGAAGGGTTGAAAGCATTGAGAGCATCACAATGTTTGAAGGCTTCATTTTCTGTGACTTATGATCTTCTCTCAATTTCATGAGCATATTTATATAGCGAACGGAAGGATCTTAAATTGTAATGTGATATTGTTTAGGCATTTTGTTTTCCGGGTTGAACAAAATCCTGCAAGATACAACTGTACAAGTTCTAGCCTTTTGTATTCATTTACCAAATTTATTGAAATACTTTCAAAACCTTTCAAGATACAACTGTACAATGGCAACCTTTTGGATCAATTTACTATAATTATTATGTGTTTTCAAAATTAACCCTTCTGTATCCCATGGATAAGAACAGTAAGAAAGACATTGGGTGATCAAAATTCAAGATTTGATGTCTTTATTCGAACCCCTTTATACCGCTAAATCAGACCAAGTCAGGATTGGTCTCTTGATATAATTACTTGGTTTACATAGTAGTAGGGATAGCATGAACATGAAAGTTAATTTTAGGTTCTCTAATTGATGTTGACAACTTTGTTAGCAATAGCCACCTCCCCACCCAAAAAATAAAATCAAAGAGTGAAATTTTTTTTTTTTACAAGAAATTGACTTCCATTTGTCAGAAGACAATTTCAAACGTTCCTTTTATCTTTTTCTTTTTCTTTTTTTTTCAAAAGTAGGATCTCTCTAAATTTGACACAACAAAGTTTAGTCCCTTCAATTTTGAATGTTGTTGTTATGTTTGATAAAATTCAAAAGTAAGCATTGAAAATTTGAATACATTCAGTATTGAAATCCCACTGTTGAAAAATTTGAGCACTGAGTGTTGAAATAAGAAATTTTTACATAAATTCATCAGCTAAGGTTAAAGTTGAAAATTACCTTACACTAGGCACATTAAGTGTGTTAGGTTTTGTTAGATGATGTTCGGCAATTTATATGACAATCTTACAATTTGTATTGAAGTGCTTGTTTCCTAAGCGTATAGAACTCAAAACATATTAAACTTCTCAGATAATGAAGAATACAGTGGAGGACAACTTGGTCGAGCGATCAACTGAGCAAAATTCCTGCAGAGATTCTGAGACTTTCGCTCGGTAGGTAGATCGAAGTCGGGTTGTTCCAAGTTAGATTGAGCTAACAGGAAATTGAGTCGAGCGAACTCAAGGCCAGCAAACATACAGTCGGATTCAGAGAACTAAGCTAAAAGCATTGATCGAAGTTGAGTCAATCCAAGTTAGGTGTAGCCAACTTGGGATGGGTCGAGCGAAACTGAAAATATCAGTTGCTTTCCAAAGTCTACATTTGCCTAAAAGACTCTATCCTAAGGACTTCCAAGCAAAGCACGAGTCTAACCAATTGAATGGTTATCTGAACTATATTTCAGGAGGATGATATATATGCAAATCAAGTGAATGGACTTGGGTTAACTGACTGATTGAAGGATAGAAGTTGGCTCGATTAAACATATAGATGGCTCGGGCGAAACAAATCTGTTAAGTTGACCTTGTGTAAATGATCATTATAGTGCCTGACTAAGGAGTTGGTCAAGTGATTTTATCTGATTTGGCTTTTCATGCTAAAACTTGTGTCCTTACTTTATTACTTTTACATTATTATTGGTGATGAATATAATGCATTAATTATTGTATACGTAAAGAGAAGTAGATTTAGGGTTCATATAAATCATAGCACACTGTCAAGGTTAGTAATCCAGAAATTAAGAATTTTCATAGTGCATGTTCAATGATAAATCAAGTATCCATAATTAAACTTTTAGACTTAAGTATTGGATGATTAGTGTTATCAAACGTATTTATTTTCATTTTCAAACAGCCCCAAAGAAAAACTTAACAAAAATGACATCCAACTTGTGAAATGGAGGTAAGTCATGTTATTTTCAAAATTTATCTAGTGGTTAAGGACTGCCTGGCCTTACTTATTCTTAGATATATAGAAGGTATTGGATTTTGTACAGTGCCATGTCGGGTCAAGTTCCTCTCCAGATAAGGCTCATCAAAAAGCCCGAGGCCCATGGGTTGGCACCGGCCCTGCTCGGCTCATTGAGCCTTGGCCCAGGGGCCCAAGCCCAGGATAGTTAGGGCCAGGCTTGGGCATGATTTTGTACAAAAAGCTTGGCCCGTGACCTGCCCAAAAAAGCCCGGCCTGTGGATAGTTTTATTTTGTCTCCCAAGGCTTTTGCTTTTTCTGAGTGAGAGAGAGAGAGAACTTTCTTTTAAAGAATTGAGTGATAAGAAAGAAAAAAAAGCAAAAAAAAATAAAGAATTAAACGATTCAAACCCAAAAAATATGGGGTAAGAAAAAATTGACACTGAGAAGATAGTGCGTTTCTTCAAATCATCTCACACACGGTCTTTCATTACTCATGCCACCAACTTTAATGAGAAAAGAGAAAGCTCAAGCCTGTCAAGGCATTGAAGGCAAGGCTGCCATAGTGCCATGCTTAAATTTAGTGAAAAAATTAATAAAAATATTAGTATAAAAAATTTAAAAATTACTTAATTGGCCAAGCCTGGCTCATAAGCCCGGGCTCAAGCTTGGCCCATAGGCCCATTTCTCTTAGGCCCGTGGGCAGGGCTTGGGTCTCATAATTTTGGCCCATGGCTAGGCTCGTCCCAACCTATTGACTAGTCAAAATTTGTTGGGTCCAACCCGACCCGACCAAAGAATGGGCTAGGCCCATTGATGACCCTTATATTCAGATGAGGTGGCCTCGTCTAGTTCATTCGTTATTTGCTTAGATGAAATGTCAACCTAATATTAAATAGAGAATTTTAACCCACCCCATCACTCGCAATGTTGGAATGGTGTTTTTCTTTAGGAATTCCATTGGAAATCATCCAAATGGGTTAGTGAACTTGTTCCAAATTATATACCCAAGACTCTTATAAGAACAAAGATCAACTCTGACACCATAAGTAAAAGTACGAGAGCTCACCCAGGACTCACCTAAAAGTATTAGAACAAATTATCGTTTAAATTTCTTATTCCCATTTATAGACCAAGAAACTCCTATAAAAAATTTTAATGGGTGTTGTTGTATGATCAAAAAATTCATATAAAATTTGTGTGCAAAATGATATTATTAAATAAGAATCTTTCATTTTAAAACAAAATACACATTATAATAGTTCTTAATTATAAAAATATCATAACCTATAAATTTTTTTGAAAACATAGCGTTTTCCAATTCGAATATGTAACTTAGCACATGCAAACATATGACCTACGCTCGCCTTGGAAATGGACTCTTTCATGTAGGCCAATTCTGATATGGAGAAGCTTCATATGAAAAATGCATAAAACTAGCAAGATTTAGGAAGCTATATATGCTAACTCATTTACCTTTTTTGTTTTTTTTGGGTGCGCAAATTAGGACGCTGTATATGTTTTTGCCTGTTTATATGAACTGTGAAGATGCTAGCTGTAAAGAAATGGGAGTCCCTAGATGGTGCAGTGTAACATGTGAAAATTATATTTTGCTTTAGTAGACAAATATTTCAGATATCGTTTTAGAAGACAAAACTCTTGATCACACAATAAGACACGTTACCTAGATAAAAAGAATGAATATGATTTATTTTGAATGAATGTTAAAAAAGACTTACAACCTTATTTATCATAAATCAATCATAATTCTACTTGGAAACGAAATTACAAAGAAAATAGTAAAATTTCCAAAAAAAAAAAAGAAATTTGAGTTTAGCCAAACTTGATTACTAAAATCCTAAACAAACACGCCAAAACAAATCTTGTTTGATTTAAAAACTCCTAAACAAAGTTGTAACTAAAACAAAACTTTCTTAAAACAATGAAAATGCCAACTTGAAGGCCTAAACATTCAAACTTATTTAGATTAGGCCTCCTTCACATAAAAGTAGTAAGTATTGTTGTCCACGCTATTTCCGAACAGCCCACCAAAATTTGAGGCGATTCTGAGCTAGTCCAACCAAAAACCAATTTGACCTCTTATCGCAATTTCGAAGCCAATTGGACTTCTTTTGTTCCCACACTTTTAAGAGCTCTTCGGCAACTTGTTCTACATCACTAGACTCTAATGGTTTTACTCATATTGATTTTGCATCTTTTGATGTTTGAGATTGGAAAGGAGATGGTGTACACAAGGGGACTTAGGCCACCCTGCCATATATATATATATATATATATATTGTTATGTGGTCAGGGATATTTGGACAATCTTACGCACATCTTAACTTATTCTCTCTCTAGTTTAGTAAAAGGCAGATCATCTAAGCTAGGATTAAGAGATTATGAGAGATAAATCACTTTTGACCTAGCCCCAAGAGCAAGGACGAAGCTACATATACTTGGGCCAAGAGATTCCCAGCCCCTATGATGTTCAAAAAATCCTATTATATATAATACAAATTTAGATCCAAAATATTTTACATAACAAAGTGGCCACCTTAATGTTAAAAAAAGGCTATTACATTTAGGATAGCATCATGGCCCAAACATTTTTACATATTAAAATGACCATCTTTCTATACAATTTATATTGTGGTTCATTTTTGTTTGTTGTATGATCTTATTTTTTTTTATTTTTTTGTGATTTAATTTGTTTGTGATCCAAGGCCTATGTATATCCATGCCTAGTTAATTTAGGTCTAAGCCAAAATTTAGAAAACAAAAAAAATATAGCTCTCCATTTCGTTTAGAGTTTCTCGACCAATACTGTCAATGATCTCTGTTCGTCTTGGCCCCCTCATAAGACAAAATCTTGGCTTCGTCCCTACCCAAGATGGTTGCTAAGTTTTGGACTCGGGACGTTTAAGTTTGCAGCCTATTCCTATCTCTATTAGGCTACCACCAGGAGTTGCTCAACATATATTAAAATTAACTACAAATTAGGGAAGTGTTCGTGTCATGTCTGGTGTAGAAAATGTTGATAATGTGATTTGATCTGATCTTGCTATGCTAAAACAATGGAAGTGCAGTCCTAAGCAATATAAACATGAATAGGATGATTTCATACTTCCGGGCTTCAGCACTAATTTGATGCCACTCCATTCATTTTAGAAAATCAGAGAACTCAAATTTTAACTGTGTATAGTCTCTTATTAATGTACTGGGGGAATCAAGGGGGAAAACCGAAAGAAAAATGATTCTTGGGATTATTAGTGACACGATTCAAACTTCACTTGTCTCAATTTCACTCCTATTAAGAAAAAAACATTGCTAATTCATGGTTGGTGGTATCATTGAACATGCGGTGATCTCTCTTGCCAGAACACCTTCCAGTTAAGTCACCATAGTCTCAAAAGGTTAAACTATTAGGTGAAGGGCCCTGCGATATCCATCAAGCTCTTTAAAATTTTTCTCACGTGTAATTCAGTCTTGTACATAGAAATACAAACATTTAAAGAAAGAGAAACAAAATGCAACTAGAAAATAAATACAAATAGAGAGACTTGAAACCATCTTCAGGCACTACTAGTCTAAAAAGTTTAATATGTTAGGTAAGGAGCCAACTATATATATCAACTTCCAAATTCTGACTCTGCACATTCTATGATTTCTAACTGGGAAAACAGCATTGCCAATGAAGCGTCTTGTTTGAAGTGCCCCGCTGGCTGTAGAAGGCAAAAAAAAAAAAAAAAAAATGTTAGAAATTTGTTTGCCTAAAACAAGACAAATAGGATTTTAAACACTTATATAGCCATGTGTTATTGATTTGTTGTACTACATTTTCATGATGACACAGTACCACTGTAGTATCTAATATTTTCTCATAAATGTGAGGTGTTTCTTTGCACCATTTCTAGATAGCTTGCAACCTTGAAAAAAACAGAAGGGGATGTATATGATCACACATTCCATATATGAGTTTCTATTTTGTCGAGACAAGGTAACGAGTGGTCATCTCTAGAATCTCTGGGGTTTCAATTTTTTGTTGCAAACTTTTCAAAATGAGGACATTATTGTTATGTTTGGATCTTAGATTTGTAGAGAAAAAGGAAGAGAAAAAAAAAAGGGGATAAATGATAGGGGAAAAATGAAGTGAAAAAAAATCAAAATAGTTTATTTTTTGTTTAGTTTGTGAAAAAAAATCTTTCTTTTTTGTTTAGTTATTCACAAAAATAAAAAAGAATTTATGTAAGTAATTTTATTTACCCTTTCATTTTCTTTTTCCTTGACAAAAACTGAGGCTCAAACATAACGTAAAATTATTTCACAAGATGGGGTTTCGTCTTATTTCTCAGCAACTAACTTCTGATGCTTCATTCTCATGACCCATACATCTAGACGGCTAGAAATCTTGATATTAAGGGAATAGAATATGTGATTTGGTCACACATTTAGTAGTTATACCTCAGAATTTTGTTGAGAAAGAACAATCTAAGTCTTGTTTATTCATATTTTTAATTTCTGGATTTTCCACTTCTTTTCCCATACAAATTTCAGGAAAAAGGACTCATGTAATGATTTGGCAAGATAGGATCTTGTCTAAATATTAGCAACTAAACTCTGACAGTTCATTCTCATGAATCCATAATCATCTTTATAGTTATTCAATGTCATTGGCTCCAAAAACAATTTTTATGTAGGGATGTTAACCATAATTATGTATTCTGGTAGAATTCTCGAGGATTTAAGACAAAATGTGCTACGCTTGAATGCATGGTTAATGTGCCAATGTTGTCAAACAATGATTATACGGAGAAAATATCTCTCTCTCTCTCTCTCTCATCCCAGAGAAAGTGCAAAAGGGTAAGTGTCTTCACAACGTTTCATTCATGATAAAGGGAGCTCTATAGGGCCTCTGAGTGACAAATAGCCCCTCCTACCAAACCCAACAACGGAATTACTTTTTATAACATGGCTGAATGGAGGTTCTTCTTTGGCTTACAATACAAGATAAATCAAATACACATTCACCACCTTTGCTTACCCCCCAAAGCACCCAACCAAAACACTTAATTGTAGTCCCAAAGTACAGAACTTGAGAGAGAGAGAGAGAGAGAGAGAGAGAGAGAGAGAGAGAGAGAGAGAGAGAGACTAATCAGTTCTTCACTTGAGACACTAAAAGCCTTTTTATGCTTCTTAAACAAGATTATTTGAATGTGAGCCAAGGTGGTCTCACTCCCCCCACTGGACCTCAATCATGTCCTTGCTCCTATACATATTCTTAAGCTGAGTTTCTGTACTTCCATTCCAAACAAGAATCAAAGAAAGAGCAAAACAACCAAGTAACAACAGGAAATGACTCCTGCAGCTCCTGCTAAAATACTCGTAGGCATCTCTTTGAATCCAGAGGATAGCAAAGAGCTTCTCTCATGGGCAATCAGGACTCTAGCTCATCCAAATGACACTCTTGTTGCGTTGCATGTTCTTGGTAATTTGCATGTTCTACCTAACTTACACTGCATCTTTGTACCAATCAATTAGTTAATTCGTCATTTTCAATTATATATATATATATATATAAGGACCAATTGGGTCACATATACTTCTCTGTTGCTTGTTTTGTCAACTGAAAAGGAGGTTTCATTCAGTAGTTATTAGACAGTATAACATTACCTATACTTTCTTATATGGAAAATCCAACTGCATTCTATATTATATATGAGTTGAGACAAAGCAATTTCTTTAGCTCACATGTTTGTTTGGTAGAGCAGTAGGAGAGCAGAGGAAGAAGCAAGAGTCAATTGCAAAAAATCGAACACAATATCGTCAAGCAAAAGCCTTTGTCATATCTGTGATGGGTGAATTTGCCAGAATCTGCCAGTCTAAGCAGGTATATCATCTTCCATACTACAATGTGGTAAAATTTAGATACAAATCTGCAAATTAGCCAGTAAAGATGCTCAAAATACCAAAAATTTCAGGTGAACCTGGAGGCTAGAGTTGGGTTTAGCTCCAGTGTTGGAAGAGGTCTAATTGAGGAAGCAAAGAGTCTATCAGCAGAATTTCTTCTTTTTGGTCGCTCGCGAAACAGGTCCAATAGGTGAGAAAACAACTCAGTTAGAATACGTTTGCTGAGTGATCTCTGTCATGGCTGTCTTTTCTCATGTTTTGCTTGTAGGTTTTCGCGCGAAATGATCGAGTTCTGTCTTGGGCATGCCCCGGAAGGCTGTTCAGTGGTCTCAGTCGGAAAATCTGTCCGGCCACAACAAAATTCAGATTCAAAAACTGCGCGAATTGAAGGTTAGATCACATCAAAACTCAACTTTTTCTAGGGATTTTCCTTTTTTTGTCTATTGGGTATGTTCTAATCAGTTAAAATGTAGCAGAGCATGCCCGGATGAGCTCTCTCTCCTCACTACAAAACCATGGACTCCCAGAAACTAAGAGAGAAAAGCCTTCACCAAAAACAGTGCTAGAGCTATGTGAAGGAGAATCAAACAGCACAGAAGAAGACAGCTCTAATTTTGGGGATTCAAGCATAACAGAGTCCCCTCCTCTGGCTCCTGACTTGAAAAGAGAATCAAATTTTCAAAAGCCACGATCGCCATTCAAGCGCATTTCCTCTTTCCTCCGTTCACCGTTCGATTTAAATGGGAGAAGAAGGAATGAAGCCATGCCAAACAAAGACAAGCAGCAACCTCTGCTGAGGTGCTTTAGCTATGAAGAGATTTCAAATGCCACAAACAATTTCCACCCAGGTATAAACACAAGCAATTTAATCCATGGAGCAGGCCAAATTGTTGAGATTTCTAGCTAATATGATCTTTGTGCAGATAATGTGGTTGGCCGAGGAGGGTATTCGGAGGTATATAGAGGTGATCTTGACGATGGGCATACCATAGCTGTGAAGAGGTTAGCCAAAGACAACACAGATGAGAACAAGGAGAAAGAGTTCCTTATGGAATTAGGCATAATTGGACATGTCAACCATCCTAATACTGCTGTCTTAGTCGGCTGCTGCATTGAAAATGGACTCCATCTGATCTTCAACTTCTCCCCAAATGGAACTTTAGCTTCTGCATTACATGGTACGGATAACTAGAAGACAAAAATTCTGGACTTTTGAAGTATATTTGAATTTTGGGAATTGGCTATGATAACCTCATCATCACAGTGAGATAAGAGTAAGAGAAAAGCGATGCTTGAATCTCAGAGTTGTCAAACACAGGGCCCGGCCCGTTTAATTTTCAGTCCGTTGTGCTTCGTGCCGCGCCCATACAGCCTATTTTAATATCGTGTTGGCCTGTGCTGGCTTGCAAGTGCTAGGCATGCCCTGGGCACAGTCCATGCTCGTGTTTATGTCCGTGCCCATTCTGTGTAGTGAGGGCCCGACTTTATATGAGTCATTCCCGTGCCATACCCCTGCTAACCTGGTCCACTTTACACCAGTAGGATACATATTTTGGTTATTTTGGTTTTTTTCTTCAAAAAATAGCCTTGGGCTCGTGCCGTTCCTTGTCCAATGGGCCTGGTGGCCTGGCCCGACCCACTCTCATGCCCTTTACTAAATGGGCCACACTTGACATCATACAGGTCCAGCTTTAAGCGGACTGTGCCCATGCCTGTACAGCCCCCTTTACACCTCTCTTGATGTTGAAAGTGAATAATTTCAAAACCTGGACGAAAAAAAAAAAAAAAATTTCTAAACAATTTGTGTATTCTGCAGATGCTAGATGAACCTTAAGAGCAATTATAGTCCAAAATTATTTGTGAATTGTTGAATAATTAACAACTAAGTACATCTGCATTCCAATTGGAAACTTTGTCTATATATACCAACAAAATGTTCCCAATTGTGTTTCTCAGGAAAAACAGAAAAGTCCCTTGAGTGGCCAGTTAGATATAAGATTGCACTGGGGATTGCAAGGGGTCTGCATTATCTTCACAAATGTTGCAAGCACCGAATAATACACCGCGACATAAAGGCCTCTAATGTGCTTCTTGGCCCAGATTATGAACCACAGGTGAATAACAACAACAACAACAACAGAGCAACTTCTTTCAGTTCTTTTTCCATGTCCAACATATTTTGATAAATTTGAATTCACTGGATTTTCATCTCTCCGTAGATTTCGGACTTTGGACTCGCGAAATGGCTTCCAAATAAATGGACTCACCACGCTGTGATTCCAATCGAGGGGACATTTGGATACTTGGCTCCAGAGTACTTCATGCATGGAATTGTAGACGAGAAAACCGATGTCTTCGCGTTTGGAGTTCTTCTTCTAGAGCTCATTACCGGCCGGAGGCCAGTGGATTCATCGAAGCAAAACCTTCTCTTATGGGTAAGTTAAAGAAGATCAATATCTTGTATATCCTACTTCAAAATTTTCAATAATAAATTACTCAACTCGAAGGACTTCAATTTCCAGGCAAAGCCGTTCATGGAATCTGGAAACAACATTGAGTTAGTTGATCCAAAAATGGAACATAAATATGATTTGGATCAAATGCACAGATTAGTTCTCACTGCTTCATATTGTGTAAGACAATCCTCGATATGGCGCCCATCGATGAGTGAGGTACGAAAATATATTTCTCTGTCACATAAGATAATATGTTCAATTTGCTTGAACACTAAAATATTTTTCCCCCATTGCAGGTATTGGAGCTACTAACATACGGTGATGATTCTGCGGCTGCTCGGAGTTGGAGGATGCCGGAGTTGACATCTGAGGAGATGGATGATTACTCCATGGTTTTTGGATACGACCTTCCATCTGATATTATTTTGGAGGACATTTAGTTTTGAATCAAGGCCCATTTTCTCTTCTTTTCTCTGTTTAGTTGTTATAGGTTTCTTCTGATTGGAGCTACATATGGTAAACAAATTGTAATCCAGAAGCAACTTAGTTTGCTTTCTCCCAGTGTAGCTTGGGACTAATTCTATATACTTGGACTAAGAGGTACATAGGGGGCATATATATATACATATATATAATTTTCTGTCTTTTTAAAGTATTTCATTATTGAACTTTCATGGACAAAACATGGGTTGCTTTCAAAATCTTGATCCTTCGAATAACTCAAAATACAGAAGATTTTTCAAGAAAAGTTTTGAGGCATTGCAGTGGTTGAGAGACACCTTCCAACTTCCAAGTATTTTCTTTCACCTCAAATCCAATTGCAAATCAAATGAAAAATGTCCGATAGCTTAATATACATTATTCAGTTCATTTTTTAATAGTTTAAGTTTTTGAAATAACTAGTAATCTAACAAAAACAACTTTAACTCTGCTGTTAGTAACCAATTGCTTCAAAAGTCCGCTAATGCATAGGTTTTGAACCAAATTATCTCTCACAAGTAACCCAAACACGAGTATTTAATATTCTAATTATCAAGGAGTTTAGGATTTTGAGTAGCAAAATTTCTTATTATTATGATAGAGTAATGTTATGTACAATATAATTTTTTAATTATTTTTTTCACTTTGAGACACAAGATTGTATGACTCATGTTAATAAATTATGTGGGACTTATTAACTTTTGTTTGAGAATGAAATTAAAAACGGATTTTTTACTATGATAATATGTTAATAATCGGCTTGTTTAGAACCTTCTAAACATTTAACTTATGACACTTGTTGACGGAATACCCTAAGTCTACAAGAAAACGGAAAGGACCGCTTCAACACTGGTCGTTGACACGTGGCCCCCAGATGTTTATGGCATGGGCCAGTGGCACACGTGAAGGACATGAAGTTTCAGTGCTTATGCATGTGCACCAACAAATCTCTCTCTCTCTCTCTCTCTCTCTGTGTACATATATATATATATATATATATAAGTCAGCTCAAAACAAATTGAGATATAAGGCAACAATTTAATGTGGCACTTTATTTTTTAATATTATAGTTATTTTTTGTTTAAAATTATTTATTTTATAAGTTTGTGCTTTTCCTTTAGAATTCCATTATTGTGCTGAGTTTGGTCTTTTTCCTGGCAGACATTTATTTTTTCATTTGGACTAAGGTCTCTTCTTTTAAAGGAAAATCTAAAAATTATGTAAGGCCTTAAAACTATATAAAGGTTTTAAAAAATTTAGGGCCTTTAAAAAAATTTATTTGTATAATTTTTTGTTAAGCCAGTTTGTTTTTTATTTTTTCTAAAGTTCACGTACGCTATGTTTAGAATCCGAATATTTGGTGAAAAAAGAAAAACGTGATGGAAAATAAAATAAAATGAAAGAATAATTTTGTTCTATTTTCTATCACATTTACCTTTTTCTTTTACTTTTCAACTAAAAATTCAGCTTCTAAATGAAGCATAATAAGGTAGTTGATTTTAGGTCTTCTTTATTTAATGAGACCTTTTTTTTTTTTTTTCACATGGATTACGAAATTCTCTATAACAAAAAGATATGAAACTACACAATATGTTGACTATAACATTTAATGTTTAAAAAGTTTGAGGCTCTAAAAAAATTTGTTTGTAAAATTTATTTATTTATTATTAAACTAGTTTTTTTCTTTAAAATTCACTAGTATAGTTGATTTTGAGCTTCATTTTTTAACAGATAATTTTTTCTCATTTGAATTATTTTTTTTTAAATAATGTAAAAACTATATAAAACTTTACTAGGTTTTAAAAATTTTAAAACTTTAAAAATCTTGCGCGATTGCCTAAGTGGCCTTAAGAGTGAGCAGGCATTGTGTATATGTTTATATATGTAATTGCCGTGTGGGAGAGGATAGAAGCGAGTGACATGTATGTACAATGCCTAAAAAGTAAAAACCATGCAATTTAAAGTTATAATGAGAGTGACTCATAGAGTGTTGTCTTTCCAAACAATGCACAAGACATGAAGAGGTTCATTCAGGCAGTCGGTGAAGAGTCATGAAGCAGAAAGAATGGACAACTAGCTTAATTTGTAGGTCGAGTAGTATCAAATGTGATGTAAAGGTTTAAGTCTCCATATCATATTGCACAAAATAAGCATAAAATAAGCATATGGAATGGTGTGAAGCCAGTCTCATTGCTTGTACCTGGGTAGCCATAACCATCCCCCCTTGGGGTTGCGTGTGGGACAATATGCTTGTTGAGCTTCGGGGACAATCTTGACCTAACATGATATCAAAACGCTATATCTTGAAAGCTATATTTGTTCTCTTGTTATGCTTGTTCTTGTGCACGTTGTTTTGTGCGAGACGGGGTTGCATAACTTTTTGGGACAAAAGTGTATCGGTGATCGTCTAGCTTAAATAGTGATTACTGATCTGCTGTGCACGTGGCAATACATTAAACTTTCACATTTGAGAAAACTAGCACTAGTGTTGTGCGGGGGCGGAACTATATGTGAGTGGAGGTGTCATGGTACCCATCTTTTGTGCAATATTTTTATATATAATAGATATATATATATATATATAATAATAATATTTTAGTAAAATTCTGATGTATTAACATTTTAATTTTTGTATTAGCGCTCACTTTTTGTGAAATATTGCCATATATAGTATATAAATAGTGTTTAACAAAAGTTTGATGTGCTGACATCTCGATTTTTGTATTAGAATTCCAATTTTTGAACAATCTTTTTTTATATAGGATTTATGTATAGTTCTAGAAAAATATCTATTGAACTGGGATTTTCGTAGTTTAAAATTAAAGACCTAACCTAATATAATATTAAAAGTTTTGTGTAGCGGATTATGAGACTTATTTATTTTATTCCTTGCACATCTAAATTCCTAACTCATTAGATTCAAAAGATTGTGAGTTTCTAATGAGCACCATTCAAAACTTAAAAAAATAAAAAAAATAGTTTGTGAACTTTTAATTTGCACCCATCCAACAAGTGGACTTACCTCTTAAGCACACAAAATAAAAAAAACCAAAACAATAAATAAAATTATATTTTTCTGAGACTGAATAGAACTTGATTTTATTTTTCATGTAATTTTTTTTCTCTCTTGTTTCAATTTAAAAATATATGTAAAGAATATTTAAAATATAATCATTGTATAAGCATGAAATTTAAATGATCTATGAAAGTCATACATAAATTTAAAGGAGTAATCGACTGAAGATTTAAACACCTTGTAGTAAAAAAAATTTTTAACACCTCCGAAACAAATTTCTGACTCGGCTTGGTGTTGTGGATCCATTTCACTTCCTCTTGATTCTTGGTACTACTCATATATAGGATACACTATCTACAAAAGAATAAAGAAACAAAAGTATGTATGCGTGGCAGCTAAGTATGCTGTTATATTATGTACAGAGACTGTTGCAACTCTTACAAGATCCATATCTAAAACGAAAAAACATGATCATAAAATGAACTCTTACATACACTTGTAACATATTAATTACGCTGGAGTTTAGGATTTTTAGTAGGAGAATATCCTATAGTGTTATGATAGAATATTAATAACCGGCTTCTTTAAAACCTTGTAGATATGTAACTAGTGTCACATTAGTTTGTTGAGTGGATAATCTAAAGACTTAAGGGGAAATTGGAAAGGACCACTTAAATTCTGGTAGTGGACAAAGGGGTCCCCAGATGTTCACGACATGGGCCAGTGGCGCACGTGAAGGAGATGAGGTTTCACTGCTTATGCATGTGACCCAACAACTCTCTCACTCTCTCTCTCTTGGGCCAGTGGCGCACGTGAAGGAGATGAGGTTTCACTGCTTATGCATGTGACCCAACACATCTCTCTCTCATCTGGTTTGAGGTTAACAACACCGTAGCCATTCAAAAGATGTGGATAGAACTGGCTTCTATCAAAAACTCCAAAAAAGAGATTTCCATTTGGGTAGTGGAATTGTCTGAACGTGGTTAATCGTTGTTGTGGTTCAAAATCCATTTTTGCAGGGACAATAATGGGCACTATTTAGGGAAAATAGCTCAGCACATGTAGTAACAGGAAGAGCACAATTAATTAAAGAGTTGAATAGATGAATTCTGTTGAGAAGCCAAACTAGATTGCTGTAGGATAGAATTGGCATTTTCAGACTATACTATAGATAAATTAATTTTTCAATTTATTTTCTCACTCATAACACACAATGTAGTGAAATTCACACTTTGTATCTTGTGGATAAGAAAGTAAGTTAGAAATTAAGTTATGCATAATTTTCTATTATGAATATAACTTAAGATAAGAGCTAAGTTATTGGTTGTGCTCTAAAACAATGTTTTAAAATTCAAACCATTGAGCGAATGGGAGAAATGATCTGCTCACAGGTAACTTGTTCTTGAGTCAATTAGAATTGACTCGTGACGTCATAATTACGTCAAAATGTATTTAAAATTATAAATAAATAAATAAATAAATAAATAAAAATTAAACAAAAATTTATCTAAAGCTTAAATTGTTTAAGATATTTCTTCTAATGTTTTTCCTCATATTAATCCCATATACTTATAATAAATGTAGGTGTAACAGATACCTCACCCACTATAGTGAAATTAGATCAAATTTTTAATTAACAGCCAACTGAATGTAAAAAAAAAAACAAAATAAGAAAAAGAAAGTAGCAATGAAAAAAACACAATACATTTGCAAATCACACCAAGTTAATTAATGTTAATATTATAATCCAATATATATGCATATATATATCAACATGCGCATATATAGTTTATATATATTATATATTAATATGGTGGCAAACACTATTTTTTAGACTGTGTGGCTTGTTTTTTTTTTTTTTAAATGGGATACAAAAGTACGGAAAAGGATAAAGGAATATTCTTGCATTTATTGCAAATCAGGTGATGAGGAGTGGAGGAGAAAGACTTTTCGTATCTTGTGAATCTAACATTTATATCTAAGGCAATGGATTGGTCTTTGACATTCATTGCGAACTAAAGAGACAAAGAGAGATAGAGCCAAAGAAGGAGACAGAGAGAGGGAAATGAAGGAAAACTTTCGTTGCCAGCCATAGCAGCCGACGATTCCACCCACCTCCGACCAATCATGGCCGTCGGTTACTCTTACACCCACTCATGAGCATTGATGTCAAGTTGATTTTGTGTGAGAGAACTGGGGGGGTTGGGGGGGTGGGGTGGGGTGGGTTAATGAAGGAAAACCTTGGCTACCAGCAATGGCAGCCGACGACTCCACCCAACTCTGCCCAATCATAGCCATTCTTACACCCACTCATGATCATTGATGTCAAGTTAATTTTGTAACGAGCTTGATCTTACTTGTTGGAATGGAGCCGCTGGAGGTATATATGATCATATCTGATCAGCCAAAGTGGAGACAAAGAAGTTTATCAAACCAGACGATTGCAGCAAACCATCACCAGTTCGAACGATTCACCGGTTCAATCGCAGTTTCGTTCGATTTTTTAAAAATAAGTCGGTTTTCTATTTTGAATGGTTTAGAGGATTTATCTGAATCATTTGAGGGACTGATCAACTGTTAAATCGGCTAGTTCGGTTCGGTCTGACTTTTAAAATACTGTCTAAAAGTATAATTACAACACCTTAATTTGTGCTTTGTTAGTTTTTATTTAAGAGTTTTTATACCTCTTTAGTTAGATTTTAGTATTCATTAAGTTTATTTTGTTTTTATATAGGCTTTGAGTTAAAATTGGAAGACTTTGGGCAAAATTCGAACATAAGTTTCAAGAAAATGTTGTAAGAGTATAAGCTGTTGAAGCACGTAGAGTTGAAAATTTAAAATGTCATATCTCTCAAATTAGAAGTGCTACTACGGTCCATAATATATTGATTTCATATAACTTTTCAAGATATACAAAACTGTTTGAACAACTGTTCAAACAATTAAGAGGAAAGAGCCCAACAACTCCCATCCATCCTGTCTAATTCATATATTCATTCATACACAGCAGTTAGTACAACATGAAGTAAATTTGTGAACAAGGGTCTACCTACAAAAATAAATATGCAAAAGTCAGTACGTGAATGACAAATATAATGCAAGATAGAATGAGTATGAGTAGAGTGCAAACAATGACATGTTTTTTTTTTTTTTGTAATCAATCTTGGAAAAACTTGATTTTGAAAGTTTGAAGTGGATAGAATTGGACAAATTAGTCAAAGACTTCAAATAGGTGAGGGTGAAGAAACATAATATTGGCATAACTCTCTAAGTATCCCCAATGGAGTCGCTAGCGGTCTCGCCCCAATTTTTTGAATCCGAAAAATCAAATGAGAAAAACACAGTGCTCTATCGTTAGAGCTCATCTTCTTAGAAAAATGAGTGTAACTAAGTTTGAATTAGAAATTGATTTTGAATAAGGGCTTTTGGAAAACAATTTGGAGTCGCTACGTAACTTGATTAAGGTGAGTTAAGCCACCTAAAACTAAGCACAATCCAAAGATTACACTTAGGATTTTTTGAAAAAAATTTTAAAAACTTCCTCGAGAAATAGATTTTAAGAAAATAGGTTGTTTGGCAACCTTCAGAAATATTTAAGCCATTTTTTTAAAAATAATTTCTTTTGATCTTTGAAAATAGTGATCCTAAGTCCGGAAGTTAGTTACGTGAAGGGAAGATACACTAAGTCATCACCCTACCTCGCCCTTGCAGTACCAACATGTCTATTCACCCTAAGTTCACTTATTCGAAATCTTTGATTAATAAATGTCCAAAAACTATCCACTTTTAGAAAAAATTTTGAAAAGATATTTAACATGATGCATGATATGTAAGTGCAAGGATTTGATTTGATTTTGAAAATAAATTTGAAAAGAACTTGATTTGACTTTGGAAATAGATTTGATTTGAAATTGGAATGGATTTGAAAAGATAGATTTGATTTTGAAAGAAAGTTTTAGAAATTGGAAATAGGGATTTGAAAATAGATTTTTGAATTAGAAACTTGAAATAGATCATAGAATTGGAAATTTGAAAAAGGTTGTGACCGCACCCATGAGGGTTGCCTACGTATCCCTTTTTGGGAATCAGGTTAGTTGTGATTCGGACAAGAGTCTGATTGAAAATAGACACTATGAAATTTTTGAAAAGTTTGATTTGAAAATATTTAATTTGAAAATAGTTTGATTTGAAAAAAGAGATTTGATTTGAACTTAGAATAGAAGATTTGAAAATAGAACTTTGATTTAAAATTGACTTGGAAGATTAAAAAAGATGGGACTTTGATTTAAAAAAGAACTTGAGGATTTGAAATAGATCTTAGAAGTGACTTTGAACTTGATTTGGACGTATAGAGTTTTGAAAATATCTTGACTTGAATTGACATTTGAAAAACCATCTTGGTTTAAAAAAGAATTTTTGGAGAAGAGTTGGAAGCTTCCTCACTTTGGGGTTAGGGTAGAACTAGGGTCTAGACATTCTAGAACTTAGGGTAACTTAAGGTTGAAGCATGTAATTGAATTGACTTGAACTTGAGAAGTTTGATTTTAGAAAGTTTGGTTTTAAAAAACCTAGACTTAGGAAAGATAAGACTTATAAAAGACTTGAGGTTTAAGAAATATTTGATTTGACTTGAGAGGGATTTAGAAAAGATTTGACTTAAATGTTAGACTTGAAAATTTTGGAAAGTTGAAGTTTAAGAAAGATTGGATTTAGGAAATCTTGGATTTAGGAAAGTTTCGAAATAGGAAAGTTCTATTTTAGGAAAGTTCCACTTTAAGAAAGTTTCGAATTAGGAAAGTTTTGAATTAGGAAAGCTTCAAATTTAGGAAAGTTTTTTTTAAAAAAAAAAATTGATTTTGAAAAGATTTGAATTTAGAAAGTTTGATTTAAGAAAGATTTGGAATTTAAAAAGTTTTAGAATTAAGAAAATGTTTGAATTTAGAAAGATTTAAAGTTTAAGTTTTGGAAATACTTGAAGTTAGGAAAGATTTGAGTTTAAGAAAAATTTAAAAATTTAGAATTTAAAAAGTTGAAATTTGGAAAGGTACGGAATTAAGAAATGTTGGAATTATGAAAGATTTGAATTAGGAAAGATTTAGATTCCTATTTCCTAAAATGAAAGATTTAATTTTATTTATGAAAAGAGGTAATTTGATTTTATTTCCAAAAACGGAGGATTTGATTTAGTTTCCTAAAATTGAAGATTTGATTTGGTATGGGATTAGAAGGTAAAGTCTTAGAAATTCTAAATTTAGAAGTCTATGATTTGACGTAGAAAATAGGTTTTGAAAATTTACGATTTTGATGTAAAAAGGAGGTTTTGAAGCAAAATTGAAAATCATGTTTTGGAAAGAAAATTAGGATTTCCTAATCATGGCTCTAGGGCTTGAATTGGATTTCAAGAAAAAGGATTTTTTGGAAAGTAGATTTTTTGAAGTGAGAGTTTTTTTTTTTTTTTGGAAGGAAATTTGAAGAGCATTGTTTAGAAAGTGAAATTTTGAAGAAAGCTTTTAGAAAGAGATTTTTGGAGAAAGTTTTTAGGAAAGAGATTTTATAAAGAATTTTTAGAAAAAATTTTTAGGAAAGAGATTTTAGGAAAGAGATTTTAGAAAGTAGATTAGAAAACGAGATCCTGGAGAGGATTTAAAAAAAGAGATTTTGGAAAGTAAGTTTGAAAAGCAATTACTAAAGGAATTTGAATATGGACTTTTGCAAGCCTCTAAAAATATCTCATTTTCCTAAAACGACTATAACTATAAGAATATTAGAACCATTCTAGGATTGTGATTTCGAAAACAACAAGGATTTGAAAATATGGACAATGATAGTCACTTTAAATATAACACTTTCCTAAAGCAACCCTAACCATGTAAAGGCTAGAATCATTTTAGGATTGTGATTTTGAAAATAAGTTTGGAAAAAGAAGATTTAATGCAAGTTTTGAAAACGATTTTTGATGCAAGTTTTGAAAACAAGTTTTAGAGAGATGCATGATCATGATATGCACAATACAAGTTAGGGTCGTAAACATACAAGGTTAAAGGCTTCACCATATAATCAAAGAGGCCAAACCCACGTGGTCTTCGGTTAGACTAAGAGAAAGTCCCCCGACATGGTGATCTTTAATAGCCTAAACCTACACATGAACCGAGGAGTCTCTTGTTTCAAGCATACAAGAAAGTGGGGTAGAAGATGGGAATTAAAATAGAAGAAAACCCAAGTGGGTTAGGAGAGAGAATAGAGAGGGGAAAATTGCGTAAACGTAAATGGGAAGCCTACCTTGTGTCTTCTTCGGTTTGCTTGCTTCACTTGCTTTGCTTCACATTGATCTTCAAGAGCTTTGGAGTTGTAGCGCTTCAAGTCTTCAATGGAGTCTTCAGAGACTGGTATATGAGCATATATGAGTGTATGTATGCTAGGGTTTAGTGTATAGGGGCTAGGGTTTTGTATATAGAGGATAGTGTTTGGAGAACCTAAACAAAACTACGGTTTGGAAGGACTTCGAGCTCTGTATATCGAAGAGCAAGGTTTTTGGACTGTATTTGCGGACCCTTTTCACACTGGAGAAGGCTCTGTATTTATAGACAGAGGACGGAACTGGTGCCTGCTGTAATGGTGCCAGGCAAAAAATTCCATTGGCGCCACTACTAGTGGCTACAGCCATTTAGGAAATGTTTAAAGTCGGCAAGCAACGTATCTTCAGAAGTTTTGGGTGCCTGTACTAGTGACTACCATGTAATTTTTAGCTTGACTTCACTAAGAGTAACTCCAAAAGGTCCAGGAATGATTTAAAGGAACAGGAATGGCCTGGAGGGCCAAAAAAGTACAGAAAAACCCTTAGAATGGTGTCTCGGGGGTAGTAGACTTGAAGAATGATGTTAGGATGTGTTGGAAGGGTTGACCGGGCCATTAGGGGCAAAACGGTTAATTGGACCGGAAAACTACCGGGATGAACTCAGAATATCCCAGAAGAAGACTTGAGATTTGAAAACATTACTTAGAATGTCCTAGGAGGTTACCAGTTTGATACCCAGAGTCAGTGTGATTGGAAAAAGAGATCGGCCCACTAGGGGTAAAACGATCATTTTGCATCAGGTTTGCCAAAACTGACTCGGAATGATCTGGAAGAGTAATGGAAGGCCGGAGATACTATCAAAAGCATCCCCGGGAGGTTACCGGTTTGATACCCAGAGATGGTGTGGTTCCCGAGGCGCTCGGATGCTTAGGGGCAACATGGTTATTTTAACTAAAGGGTCCCGGAATTGACCTAAAACCAACTAGAAGGCATCTAATCATGCTAGATTGTCTTTAGGACAATCTTGAAAGGGTAGACTTACCATTCTAAGGACTCAGGTACTTTCTTAAGAAACATGCCGGAAAATGCCCTAAGGGCAGTTTGGTCATTTTTCACCGGAGTGGGCTAGTAGGCACTGGTGTTGACCTGGGTTTTGAGTGTTTTTGTCACTCTGACGGCGGTCCCATGACATAGGGGTTTGTTGGCAAATTCCTATGTTGATCTGTTTACGAGTGTTTCCGCTACTCTGACGGTTGCGATGTTTATGAGTGCTTCTGCCACTCTAACGGTTTGCGATCATTTTAGAGACTGTCTGATCTCGGGAAGCTACTAGGTGGACTTATAGCCTGAGGAATCAACTTTCTCGAAAGGCGTGCCAATTAATGGACATTTTTTCATTGGTTGGCTAACAGGCGCCAAAGATGGACCGTTCTACCATCTCGAGGACTTGGGGTTTTGTCCCGATCGACACATTTGAAGAGACTTACCGTTCTAAAGATTTTTCTCAGAAAGCGTGCCGGACTGGATGGTCTTACCACTTTAAGGGATCAACTTTCTCAAAAGACGTGCTAGAATTGGTTTGAACTAGAACTGGAGTAGAATTTGATTTGAACTGGAACTAGACTGTAATTGGACCAGATAATGCCACAAGGGCACTTTGGTCATTTTGCCTCTATTTGGGCCCAATGGGCCTGCAAAGTAATCGATTAACTGGACTCGAAATATGTTCATATTAACTTGAATCCAAGTCTGGACGAACTGGAGACTGCTGAGTAGGCAAAAATGGGGTGCTTACAGACTCTTGATACGCAAGGCAGAAGATTTGGGCACCTGTTCTCGTGACTATCATGCATTTTTTAGCCTGGCTCAACTAGGAGTGACTCCGGAAGGTCCGGAAATGTTCCAAAAGGTTGGGAATGGGTAGAAACTCTTGAAATAGTGTCCCAGGCGTAACGAACTTGAAAAATAAGGTCGGAATTGTCAATCGAGCTATTAGGGGCAAAACGGTCAACTAGATCGAAAAACCACTGAAATGGACTCAGAATAATCCATGAGAGGACTTGAAGGTTGGAAACACTATCCAGAGTACTCCAAGGGAGTGCTGGCTTGATACCCAGAGCCGATGTGGTTGGAAAAGGTGATCGGCCCACCAGGGGTAAAACTGTCTTTTTTGCACCGAGTTTGCCGAAATTGACTTAGAATGATCCGGAAAGATAATGGAAGGTCAGGAATACTATAAGAAACATTCTCAGGAGATTACCAGTTTGATACCCAGAGCCGGTGTGGTTCCCGAAGGCACTCGGATGCCTAGGGACAAAATGGTCATTTTGACCGAATGGTCTTGAAATTGGTTCGGAACCTACTGGAAGGCACTTAAACATGCCGGATCATCTTTGGGATGATCTTGGAAGGGTGGAATTATTGTTCTGAAGACTTAGGTACTTTCTCAAGAAGTGAGCGAGAAATGGCCCAAAGAGTAGTTGGTCATTTTTCACCGAAGTGGGCTAGCAGGCACTAGTGTTGACCTGGGTTTTGAGTGTTTCCATCATTCTGACGGTCTGTGACGAGTTGGTTTTCAAAGGTATCTCGTCCTTTGGTAAACGTGTCATGGCCAAGTGGCGAGTTCAGTCTTGTGACGTAAGGGGTTTGTTGGCAATTCCTAATGTCAACCTATTTACTAGTGTTTCCGCCACTCTGACAGTTGTGATGTTTATAAGTGTTTCCACTACTCTAATGGTTCATGTTCATTCCAGAGATTGTTTAATCTCAGGAAGTTACTAGGTGGACTTATCGTTTGAGGAATCAACTTTCTCAAAAGACATGCCGAATAACGGATATTTCTTTATTGGCAGGCTAGCAGGTGCCAAAGGTGGACCGTTCTACCATTTCGAGGACTTGAGGTCTCGTCCCGGTCAACGAGTTTGAAGGAACTTACCATTGCGAAGAGTTTTCTTAAAAAACGTGCTAGATTGGATGGACTTACCGCTTGAGGGATTAACTTTCTCAAAAGGCGTGCCAGATTTGAATAAAATTTGAATTGGAATTGAATTTGAATTTGAGATTAAAACAAGGGCTTACTGTCTCTTGGAAGACGTACCCATTGGAATTGGACCGAGCCATGCCACAAGGGCATTTTGGTAATTCTGCCTCTATTGGGCTAGCGGGCTTGTGAAGCAATTGATTGATTGGATTGAGCTCGAAAAGTTGATTTGGAGTTAAATATAGCTGCGTTGGTTTGAACGTAAGTCCGGACGGACCGAAGATTATCGAGCGGGAAAAAAATGGAGTGCTTACAACAGTCAATGTGATACTAGAGGAAATAGAAGACGAGGGGAGTTGGATGAGATCATGGTCAAAGATTACGAAAAGGACTGGGAGACTGATTAAGAGAGTGACTGGGATGAGGATCTCTTGCCATGCCCAATCTATCTCTATAACCCTAATGAGGTGCCCGATTCTTCTGACTGGCCAGTTGAGGAGCCCCCACTCATTAACGAGGACCCTGCCGAAGATATGGCCGTTGATGGTTGGGGTGTTGAATTTCTACACCCTAGGTATGCTGCGGCTGAACGCCATCTATTGGAAAACCCCTGGCCCGCATATGAGTATAACTATGAAGACATGGGTTGGGAGCTAAAAGAACCAAAAACACAGACAGAGCTATTCGAGTTGGTGGGAGGTGAGTTAGCCACCTTGTTTATGGAAGAATCTACCGCCAAGGACAACAAGTAGGTCAATGAAGGTGATAACTGCACCGTCACTACCAACACACCCGGAGCTCTAGAAGAAGTCTTAGCCTGCCTTACCTTAGCCGAAGATCAAAATCATAGATGGAGGGTAGAAAATGTGGGCATCATCCCAAAGCCCTACTAAGAAGGGTTTCTCTTCAAAAGCGTACAAGAGAGAGGTGTTTTCACCCACTCTCTTTCTATACCTTTACATTCTGTCCTTAAATTGATGTTTACATTTCCATTTCTGTTAAAGAACTATATGCTTGCTGCTTAAATAATAAAATTATTAAGTCTTTTCATTCAATTGTTGTTATGAATGGTAAATGTTTCCTACACAAGAGGCATAGTCTATCTTATGGAGGATCTAACTTGAAGGGTATGATAGCATGAGTTAACCATTCACCGAAGGATCAACTTTCCAAAAAGAGAGAGGATGAGGATGAGTGAGGAAACTACCCTAAAAGCAGCACTTGCAAGACACCAAAGCTAAGCGATGAATAGCCAGACTGTCAAAAGGAAGAGGAGCCATATTTCGTTTTTCACGAAAAAAAAAAGTGTATATCCCTTTGCTTAACCCACTAGTGCCTCACAGAATGTGAAGATTTGTTTTGTCAACCCTGATCCAACATCATCCCCCCCACACTGGGGCAGACAAATGATTGAGAATTCCATAGAGCATGTCATTTACCCTCCATCAAGCTCAAGCAACGTCAAGGCTCTATGGATCAAGTAATCCAGTTTAAAATGAAGAGAGACCCTCATTTCATTCCCCTTATAGTCAAGAATAGCCATTGTCAAACCTGTTGAACTGGTTACTTTTCTTTCCAAGAAAACCCCAACCTAGGAATCACCGCCCACAATGGGTTAGGATGAAATAGTAAAGAAAAATCTGAGAGAAAGAAGTTATAGAAGTGTTCATAAAAAGAAGAAACGAAATGGAAGAAAAAGGAAAACAAAGAGAAAGAGTTGCCAAGGGGCTAGAGAAAAAAAAAGGGGGCATATCTAAGAAAAGGCCAGAAAAAAAGTCATTTTGTGCCATCTTGCAAAGCATACAGTAAAAATCAAAAGAGAAAAGAGCCATTTCATGGCATCATGAGAAATATATAGCAAAGGCAAGAGGGAAATCTAAAGGTGATCCTAGGTGATAAAGAAGCCAAATAGAAGCTATAGGTTCAAACCTTTACCTTTTCTTATTAAACCTGAAATCATGTCCTATGTTATAACCCTATTAAAGTCCACTTTGATTGAAACAGATTCTTTGATCTAAATGAGCCAGACATGTTGCCGAAGTTGAAGAAGGATGTTAAAAGAACAACTAAGGATGGTGTGGGTCTAAACCCTAATGAAAGCAACATCAAATTTGAGCCTGCATATCCCATTGTTTCAAAACCCCATAACTTAGCTTGCATTACAGTCCTACAATAAAGTCTCCTCAGATTGAAAGACTGGCTGTTCATCGCTTTGCTAAAGGTCAGGTACGTTGTTGCCAAAGCCCCAAGAGTTGAGAGTTCAAGCCAAATGATCCCATACACCAACCTAAGGTAGAAAGTCAGAGTCGGCCAAAAAGATGAGAAAGGTACAAAATGCTATCATCTAGTCAAGGTAGGGTTGAGCCAAAAGATTAACCAAATCCCTAGTAAGGAAGGAGTTGTCATTTCAAGGATGTATAGTTTGACAACGCCCTATTCATTATATTAACTATTGCTTCCCTCATATGTGCATTGCATGTTTATAAAAAAAAAATTTCGCCTAAGCTTCGCGTATGAAGGACATAGCTCCCTGTGGAAACACAAGTCACCAATACAGTTTAATATCATCTTATGTAATAAACATACATCATCATCATTATCCATGTATAGGCATTTGTCCACATACTTAGCTATATAATTCATAAATATCCATTCCTGTCCATACCTTAATACATATATCTAACAATCTGAATCATAAATATCCATTCTATGTGAAATGTACAAAATAAACTGTCTAACAATGACACTAAATATATCTCCAGGATAAACTGTAGAAGAGAATCTGAGCCTATTTCAAGGGGCACTCATCAAAGATCAAAGTTAATGTTTGGGTCGAAGTCTCCAAAACCTGGCTCTGGAGGAGGCAGATGGCTATTGGAAGCACCAGCATCCTACAAGAAGGGAAAGTTGGAATCAACAAAAGCGGATGAATAACTAATCAACTCCAACATAAGAAAAAGAATAAAGAAAGGACAACATACATACTGCCTCCCATTTGAGCCAATCGAGTAGTCAAAGTAGCTACCTCGGCCTAAAAATGATCCCTCTCCATCTAGAACTGGTCCCTCTCAGTCTGGTATCGGTCCGTTTGATCCCTCACAGCAGTGAACTTAGCCTGGGGCACATATTCTCCGACTTGATGCCACAAGTCAACCACCTCCTGGTCGATGGCGTAACCTCCCACAACCACCTCAAATTAAGTGAAGCCACCAACAGAGTGATGAAAGTTTCCATGCAATGTATGTCTTAGGGGTGCCCCTACTTGAGAGAGAAACTAAACATGATGCATTTGACTCACTTTTTGAAGATAGGGATTTTGCTCCTATATGTAGATACCTTGCCTTTCAGTAGGAACATACATTCATTCTTTCATTGATTTACAAAAAGTAGAGGGGTACATTAAACTCTGAGTTTAAAATATAACAAAATCAAATTACATTTTAAGGGAGAAAGGGAACACTTTCCTTGGGACTTCCACCTATCTGCTTTTACATTTCAGATCCTAAACTAGTCTTGAGTCTTCAGATTCGCCTTCTTTGAATTTGATGTTGAGGAGGTCATTGAAAGACCTTGGTGTTTGATTGCCCCTTATCTTTTTAGCAACCCTATCTCCGTGAGCATAGAGGGATTGGGACCCCTCTTTATGGAATGACTTGAAATGCATGCTATGAGTCCTTACTGTTACGTGGAAACCCTTAGGATTTTGATAGGTTTAATGAAAGGGAGCGTGAACTTGGTGTCATTCTCTTTGGGTTGATCAGATGTATGAAGATATAGTGACTTGAGTTACTTTGGAACTCTTGTCTTGACATGGAATATTGAATGTATAAACATGTATGCATAGAGCAGAGACAAAGAGAGAATGCAATTTTAAAGTAAATACGGATGCATGAGCAGTTATACAGGCATTATAACAGCAGGAATAGACAAGAATAAAGGAAAGTAAAGTAGTCACCCTTTTCTTCATGGTTTTAAAATCGATGTGCGTGTCTTGAATTCGGAAGAGGTTCGGTTATGCATGGTTTCTACATGAGCATGAGGTTGAGAGTTTACTAATACTTCCTAAAAAGGCTTGGTTCCTTGATCTTCAAACCTAAGCCCACTCCCCGAGGTGGTGCCATTATTGGTTGGTAATCCGAGCGGGGGAACTATTAAAAGGCCATAGGCTAAGAAACTGACACTGCATCTTATCCACAACTAACATACTGTTCCCTCTTCTAACTAGAAGGGACATATTTAGATAAAGAATGCAAGTATGCAAATGCTTGTACATGTGTAGTGTGTGTGAAAAACTTTGAAAAGCGGAGAAAAAGGCCCAACAACTCCCATCCATCTTGTCTATTCCATTCATTCATTCATGACATACATGGCAGTTAATATGACATAAAATAAAAGTATGAACAAAGGTCCACCTACAAAAATAAAGATGCAAAAAGTTAGTATGTAACTAATAAACTTAATGCAAAATTGAATAAATATGAATATAATGCAAACAATGACATGTTTTTGAAAACAACTTTGAGAAGCTTAATTTTAAAAGTTTGAAGTGGATAAGATTGGACAAATTAATCAAAGACTCTAGATAAGTGAAAGTGAAGAGGCATGATAATGGCTTAACCCTCCAAACGTTCCCAGTGGAGTCTCCAGCTGTCGCGCCCCGATTTTCTGAACTTGAGAAAAACATAGTGCTCTCTCGTTAGAACTCATCCCCCTAGAAGAACGAGTGCGACTAGGTTTGAACTAGAAATTGATTTGATTAAGGGCTTTTGAAAAAAGGTTGGAGTCACCACCTAACTTGATTAAGGTGAGTTAGGTTACTTAAAACTAAGCAATCTGAAGATTAAACTTATAGGGTTTTTGAAAAAGATTTTAAAAACTTCTTTGAGAGAGGGTTTTTTAAAAAACAGGTTGTTTGGTAACCTTTGGAAAGATTTAAGCCTTTTTTGAAAAATAACTCTATTTGGTCTTTGAAAATAGTGATCCTAGGTTCGGAGGTTGGTTACATGTAGGGAAGATATCCTAAGATCATCACCCTACCTCGCCCTTGCAGTACCTATATGTTTATTCACCCTAGGTTTACTCATTTAGAATCTTTGATTATCTATTGTCCAGTTGTATCCACTTTTAAAAAGAATTTTGAAAAGAAGTTTGATATGATGCATGATATGCAAGTGCAAGAAAATGATTTGATTTTAAAAATAGATTTGAAAAGACTTGATTTGAAATTTGAAAGAAGATTTTAGAAATTGGAAATAGATTATGAAATTGAAGACTTGAAAAAGGTTGTGGAATTGAAAACTTAAAAAAAGTTGTGACCGAACCCTTGAGGGTTGCCTACATATTCCTTTGTTGGGAATCAGTCCAATTTTAGTTCAGATAAGAGTCCGATTGAAAATAGACACTTTTAGGTTTTTGAAAGTTTGACTTGAAAAGATTTGATTTAAATTGAGTTTGATTTGAAAAAGGGTTTGATTTGAATTTGGAATAGAAGATTTGAAATTGAAATTTGATTTGAAATCGAACTTAAGTTTACAATTGAACTTGGAATTGACTTTGATTTGAAAGGATTTGAACGTTGAAAGAGTACTTGGACTTGATTCGGGAAGATTGAGTTGAGCTTTGAAAACAGTTTGACTTAGATTGAAGTTGAAAAACCATCTTAGTTTGGAAAAGTGTTTTAGAAAAGAATTGAAAAGAGTTGAAACTTCCTAACTTTAAATTAGGGTTGAATTAGGGTTTAGGTATCCTAGGGCTTAGATAACCTAAGGTTGGAGCATGGATTTGAATTAAAAAGGTTTGATTTAGACTTGAAAATCTTGATTTGAGTTTAGCAAACTTGGAATTAGGAAAGATGAGATTTAAGAAACGTTTGAAAAGGTTTGATTTGATTTTAGAAACACTTGACTTGGAATGATTTGAAAAGTTAGGGTTTAAGAGAGATTGGACTTTGGAAAGTTTTGAATAAGTTTCAAAATAGGAAAGTGTCGATTTTAGAAAAGTGTCAAATTAAGAAAGTTTTATTTTAGGAAAATTCCCATTTTAGGAAAGCTTTCAAATTAGGAAAGTTTCGGATTCGGAAAGAATTGAATTTGAAAAGATTTGAATTTAGAAAGATTTAGAAGTTTGAATTTAGGAAAGATTTGAAGTTTGAAAAGATTAGAATTAGGAAAGATTTGATTTCTATTTCCTAAAGTTGAAAATTAGATTTAGTTTCCAAAAATAGATGATTTGATTTTGTTTCCAAAATTGGGAGATCGGATTTGATTTCCTAAATTGGAAGATTGGATTTAGTTTCCTAATTTGGATGATTATATTTAATTTCCTAATTTGGATGATTAGATTTGATTTGGAATTGGAAAGGTTAAATTTTGAAAATCTTGGATTTGAAAATCTATGATTTGGTGTAAAAAAAAAGAGATTTTGGAGATCTAAGATTTGATGTAGAAATAGTTTTGGAAACATATGGTTTGAAGCAAAAGAGAAAGTCATGGAACTAAGGTTTCCTAACCATGGATTCTAAGGCTTGACTTGGACTTGAGGAAAAACAGTTTTTGGAAACGCGATCTTTGGAAAGACTTTTTAGGAAAGAGATTTTTTAAAGGAGTTTTTAGAAAATTGATTTTTGAAGAGAATTTTTAGAAGGAGATTTTTGAAAAGTGTTTTTAAAAAATAAATTTTTGAAGAGAGTTTTTAGGAACGTGTTTGAAAAGAAATTTGGAAGGAGTTTGAATATGGACTTTTGAAAACCTCTTGACTATCTCACTTTCCTAAGACAATTCTAAACATGAGAAGATTAGAACCATTTTAGCGTTGTGATTTTGAAAATAACATGGATTTGAAATATGGACCACAATGATCACTTTCAATTTCACATTTTTCTAAAACAATCGTAACCATAGAATGGCTAGAAGCATCTTAAGATTGTGGTTTTGATGAAAAACAATTTAGGGTTTACATCCAAAATATGGATTGATGGTCACAATGAATACCACACTTTCATAAAACGATCCTAACTATGGAATGGCCAGAATCACTTTAGGATTGTGTTTTTGAAAAAAGAATTTTAAAAAGAAAATTTTGAATGCAAGTTTTGAAAACAACCTTGATACAATTTTGAAAATAATTTTGAAAAGAACTTTGAATAGATGTATAAATATGGGATACACAATGTAATAGGATCGTGAACCTACAAGGCTAGGCTTCATCACATAATCAAGGGGCCCAAACCCACACCATCAAGGGTCGAATTTGAAGAAAGCTCCCGATACGGTGACCTTCAACAATTCTTCCTAAGCATGAATCGACAAGTCCCAAGTTTCAAGCATGCAAGAAAGGGAGGTAGAAGATAGGGGATTAAAATAGAAGAAAGCCCAAGTGGGCTTGGAGGGAGGAGAGAGAGGGGGGGGAAGGGGGGGGGATTACATAAAAGTAAATTGAAAGCCTACCTTGTGCTTTTCTTACTTTGCTTGCTTTGTTTGTTTTGCTTTATTTGAACTTTGAGAACCTTGAAGTTGCAGCACCGTGAGTCTTCAATGGAGGCTTGTCTTTGAGTATGTAGAGTGTGTAGATGTTAGGGTTTTAGCATATGGAGGCTAGAGTTTGAAGAGACTAGAGAGGGTTAGGATTTGGGAGAGACTTCGAGCTCTAAATTTCGAGAAATAGAGTTTTTGGATTGAGTTTGCGGATCCTTTTCACGTTAAGGGAGGGCCTGTATTTATAGACACAAAAATAGCCTGCGGTCTATTGCAGTGGTGCCAGGGCAAAAAATCTTAGCCCTATTAGGAGTGGCGCGAGGCCAAGTTTTGGCTTGGCACTAGCCACTTAGGAAAGTTTTAAGACCGCAAGAAATGTATCTTTAGACCCTTGATACGTAAGGCACAAGATCTAGGCACCTGTCCTAGTGACTACTATGCAATTTTTGGCTTGGCTCCACTAGGAGTGACTCCGGAAAGTCGGGGAATGATTTGGAAGGACCCGAGCAATCAGACTCGGCTGGGAATGGATAGAAACCCTTGGGAGAATATCTCGGAGGTAGCAGGCTTGATAAGTAATGCCAGAGTGTTTGAAAAGGTTGACCAGCTCGCTAGGGGCAAAACGGTCAATTGAAATAGGCCTACCGGAATGGACTCAAAATGATCCGAAAAGGTGTTAGAAGTTTGAGAACCCAGAGCCGGTGTGGTTCCTAGAGGCAGTTGAATGCTTAGAGGCAAAATGATTATTTTGACCGAATGGTCTCGGAATTGATCCGCAACCGACTGGAAGGCATTTGAACATGTCGAATTGCCTTTGGGACAATCTTGGAAGGGTGGACTTACCACTTTGAAGACTTAGGTACTTTCTCGAGAAGCGTGTCAAAGAAGACCCAATGGGCAATTTGGTCATTTTTCATCAAAGTGGGCTAGTAAGCACTAGTGTTGACTCGGGTTTTAAGTGTTTTCACCACTTTGATAGTGTGTCACTAGTTGGTTTCTAAAGGTATCCTGTCCTTTAGTAAATGTGTAATGGTCAAGAGGCGTGTTTGGTCCCGTGACATAGGAGTTTTGTTGGCAATTCCCAATGTCGACCTGCTTGCGAGTGTTTTTGCTATTCTAATGATTGCGATGTTTGCGAGTGTTTCTGCCACTGTGATGGGGTCCATTCATTCCGAAAACTGCCTAATCTCGAGAAGCTGCTAGATGGACTTATCGTCTGAGGGATCAACTTTCTTAAAAGACATGCTGAACAATGGACACTCTATATTAGCGGGCTAGCAAGCCCCAAAAGTGAACCGTTCTACCATCTTAGGGACTTGGGTTCTGTCCCGATTGATGAGTTTGAAAGGACTTACCATTCTAAGAAATTTTCTCAGTAAACGTGCTAGACTGGATGGACTTACCATATGAGGGATCAACTTTCTCAAAAGATGAGCTGGATTGAGTTTGATTAATTTGAATTGGAGTTGAAACTGGAATTGAGGTTGAAATAGGGACTTACCCTCTTTAGGAAGACTTGCCAACTGGAAACAAATGGAGCAATGTCCCAAGGGCATTTTGGTCATTTTACCTCTATTGGGCCTGGTCGGTCCACAAAATGATTAATTGATTGGATTGAGTTTGGAAAACTACTTTTGAATTGAATGTGTCTGTATCGGTTTGAATGTGAGTCTGGACGGACCTTAGATTGCCGAGTGGGCAAAAATAAGGTGCTTACAACACATAAGTAGAGGAGATTACACTTTTGTGCACAATCATGTCATAGCATCATGTATTGTTACCTTGTGCATTCTCATCCTTATATGAGTGGAGATTTTACTTTATGAGCTTTAGAACTATTTTTGGTTTTTTGGAGTGGGTATATTTATTCAAGGTTGACTTGTTCATCTTCCATTATATCAATAACTTCATTATGTTTGTTTTATATTCATATGTTAGATATGGATTGAAGATGTTGACACTTATATTCTTTTAAGTTCCTTTTTTATGTACTTTGGATTTCATTTTAGGCCATCATTTCACTCTTTAAGCAATAAATTTTCTAGTTGTTTTCATTTTCTTGCACCCATTTTTGACTGTATTCTTATATGATCTTTGCTAAAGTTAAATCATTGTTGAAATATTTGCTATGATTGAGAAACACATATACCTTCACTTGTGAGAAGTTCATTTGTAAAGTGAAAAGGAAATGAGATATGTAAGTACCCCATTTTTTCCCACTCGACAATTTCTGGCCCAACCAGACTCACATGCAAGCATCACATCACAGTCCAGCCTAGATCATCTTTCTAGACTCCAGTCCAGTCAACTGGTTGTTTTTCGGGCTCATTGGGCCCACTTAAAGCCAAATGACCAAATTGACCCTCAGGCATTATCAAGTCTAATTCAATTTGGCATGTTTTTCGAGAAAGTACAAATTTCTCAAGATGGTAAGTCTATTCAATTCCATTCAATTCAATTCAAATTCCACGTCGACACGTTCACAGAGAAGGTACAGAATTCCTCGGAATGACAAGTCCCTATTGGCACATCTCCGAGAGGATACAAAGTCCTTGAGATGGAAAGTCCATTCCAAATCCAAATTGGTCAACACCAACACCTATTAGCCCGTTTCGGCAAAAAATGGCCATATTGCCCTCGATGGGCCTTACCCGACACGCTCTTGGAGAAAGTACCTAAGTCCTCAGAGCAGTAAAGCCACCCTCCAAGACTATCCCCAGATAGTTCAACATGCTTCGATTGCCATTCTAGCCAACTCTAAACCCATTCCAGCGATACCTGATCCAAATGGCCGTTTTACTCTTAGGAGCCTGATCGCCTTTATAAACCACGCCGGCTTTTGGTATCTAACTGGTAAACCTATTCCCACGAGTGTCCCCAACCTCTAAATGCCATTCCGGTCCATTCTAGGACCATTTCAGTGTTTCTTGGGTAAAATGACTGTTTTGCCCCTCGTGGGCCGGTCACCCTTTTCAACCACACTGGCTCTGGGTATCAAACTGACAACTCCTAGGACAACCCTAAATGCCCTTATCTCTTTTTTAATTAGGCCCCGTAAGCCCGATAGCTTTCAAATTGAACTGGAGCCATTTGTAGTGGAGCCTGGCCAAAAAATGGATGCGAGCCACTAGAAGTGGCGCCCAAATTTTTAGCCTTACACCACTCAGCATATTCGAGGTTTAGAAAAAAACGCAGCAAAGCTTTGCCAAACTCTCTGCAGCCCCTGAAAATCCCTGAAAACCTAAATCTCTCTAAGGGTTTGAACCTCCCTAGCCTTATACACTCTAACCCTAGCCCCCAAGCACCATTGGAGGCCATCTTCAACCCTTTTGAAGCTCTTGAAGCCCTCTCAAGTCGAAGACGAAGTCTCTATAGAAGCTTGAAGAAGATTCAAAGACAAAGTACTGTTTCTCTTTAAATTTTGTAAACCCCCACTCCTTTTCTCTCTCTCCTAGCCCACTTGGGCTATTTTTTATTTTAATCCATATCTTCTACTTTCTCTTGTTGTATGCTTGAAACTAGAAGAACTTTGGGTCCATGCGTAAGGAAAGCCTTGGGGAGGTCACTGGTCTGGGACCTTCCTATAGTCTACCTTCCAATGGTGTGGTCTCGAGCCATCTTGTTTATGTGGTGAAACTTTAAACCTTGTATGTTTATGACCCTTTGCATTGTTATAACTGTCATATTCATGCACTGGTTACTATTGCTTTGCTTTCAAACTCACAATCCTAGGATGATTCTAACCTCTTTGTGGTTAGGTTTTCCCTAGGAAAGTGACATATTCAAAGTGGCCACCAAGGTCCACATTAGGGTTTTAAGACCTTAACTTGCTTTCAAGCTCACAATCCTAGGATGATTCTAACCTCTTTGTGGTTAGGGTTTCCCTAGGAAAGTGACATATTCAAAGTGGCCATCAAGGTTTATATTAGGGTTTAAAACCCTAACTTGTTTTCAAACTCACCATCTTGGGGTGATTTGAACCTTTTCACGGTTAGGGTTTCCTCAAGAGAAGTGGTATATTCAATGATGTAAGCACCTCACTTTTGCCCGTTCGACAGTTTCCAGTCCATTCAGACTTGTACTCAAGTCAATATGGACGTATTCTAACCTAAATCAACTTTTCAAGTCTAATCCCATCAATTAAACCACTTTGCGGGCCTGCTAGGCCCAAATAGAGGCAAAATAACCAAAATGCCCTTGGGGGTAATGTTCGGTCCAATTTCAATAGGCACGTCTTTCCGAAGACGGTAAGTCCCCTTTCCAATTCCAATTCTAATTCTAATTCCAATTAAATCCGACGCACCTTTCGAGAAAGTTGATTCCTCGAGGTAGTAAGACCCTCTAATCCGGCACGTTTCCGAGTGAAATCTTCGAAACAGTAAGTCCCTTCAAACCCATTGACCGGGACAAGACCCCAAATCCCCGAGGTGGTAGAACGGTCCACCTTTGGCGCCTACTAGCCCACCAATGCAGAAATGTTTGTTTCAGCACGCCTTTTGAGAAGTTTGATTCCTCAGGCGCTAAGTCCATTTAACAGCTTTCCGAGATCAGGTAGTCTCGAAAATGAGCGCGAATCGTCAAAGTAGCGGAAGTACTCGTAAACATCACAACCGTCAGAGTAGCAGAAGTACTCGTAAACAAGTCGATATAGGGAATTGCCAACAAACCCCTGTATCACGGGACCACCATCAGAGTGGCGGAAATACTCAAAACCCAGGTCAACACCGGTGCCCGCTAGCCCACTTCGATGAAAAATGATCAAACTGCCGCTAGGGCCATTTTCAGCACGTTTCTCGAGAAAGTACCTAAGTTCTCAGAACAATAAGTCTACCTTTCCAAGATTGTCTTAAAGGCAAATCCGGCATGATTAGGTGCCTTCTAGTCTATTTCGGGCCAATTTCGAGACTTTTCGGTCAAGATGACCATTTTGCCCCTAGGCATCTGAGCGCCCCGGGTGTAAACACCCTATTTTTGACCCCTCGGTAGTCTACAGTCTGTCCAGACTTGTACTCAAGTCAATATGGACGTATTCCAATCAAAATCAACTTTCCAAGTCTAATCCCATCAATCAAACCGCTTCGCGGGTCCACCGGGCCCAAATAGAGGCAAAATGACCAAAATACCCTTGGGGTAATGTTCGGTCCAATTCCAACAAGCACGTCTTTCCGAAGACGGTAAGTCCCCTTTCCAATTTCATTTTTAATTCCAATTCCAATTCTAATTCCAATTAAATCTGGTGCACATTTCGAGAAAGTTGATTCCCCAACGTGGTATGACCCTCCAATCCAGCACGTTTCCGAGTGAACTCTTCGGAACGGTAAGTCCCTTCAAACTCTTCGACCGGGACGAGACCCCAAGTCCCCTAGATGGTAGAACGGTCCAACTTTGGCGCCTGCTAGCCCGCCAATGCAGTAATGTTCGTTTCAGCACGCTTTTTGAGAAATTTGATTCCTTAGGCGCTAAGTCCATTTAGCAGCTTCTCGAGATCAGGCAGTCTCGGAAATGATCGCGAACCGTCAGAGTAGTAGAAGTACTCGTAAATAGGTCGATATATGGAATTTCCAACCAACCACTGTATCACGGGACCACCATCAGAGTGGCGGAAACACTCAAAACCCAGGTCAACACCGGTGCCCGCTAGCCCACTTCGATGAAAAATGACCAAATTGCCCCTAGGGTCATTTTAGCACGTTTATCGAGAAAGTTCCTAAGTTCTCAGGACGATAAGTCCACCTTTCCAAGATTGTCTTAAAGGCAATCCGGCATGATTAGGTGCCTTCTAGTCTATTTCGGGCCAATTCTGAGACTTTTTGGTCAAGATGACCATTTTGCCCCTAGGCATCCGAGTGCCCTGGGTGTAAGCACCCCATTTTTGACCGCTCGACAGTCTACAGTCCGTCCAAACTTGTACTCAAGTTAATATGGACGTATTCCAATCTAAATCAACTTTCCAAGTCTAATCCCGTCATTCAAACCGCTTTGCAGGCTCGCCGGGCCCAAATAGAGGCAAAATGACCAAAATACCCTTAGGGGTAATGTTCGGTCCAATTCCAACAGGCACGTCTTTCCGAAGACGGTAAGTCCCCTTTTCAATTCTAATTCCAATTAAATTTGGCACACCTTTCGAGAAAGTTGATTCTCCAACGTGGTAAGACCCTCCAATTCGGCACGTTTCCGAATAAACTCTTTAGAATGGTAAGTCCCTTCAAACCCATCGATCGGGACGAGACCCTAAGTCTCCTAGATGGTAGAACGGTCCACCTTTTGCGCCTGCTAGCCCGCCAATGCAGAAATGTCCGTTTCGACACGCCTTTTGAGAAATTTGATTCCTCAGGCGCTAAGTCCATTTAGCAACTTGCCGAGATTAGGCAGTCTCGGGAATGATCGCGAACAGTCAAAGCAGTGGAAGTACTCGTAAACAGGTCGATATATGGAATTGCCAACAAACCCCTGTATCACGGGATGGCCGTCAGAGTGGCGAAAACACTCAAAACCTAGGTCAACACCGGTGCCTGCTAGCCCACTTCAGTGAAAAATGACTAAACTGCCCCTAGGGTCATTTCTGGCACATTTCTCGAGAAAGTACCTAAGTCCTTAGAACGGTGAGTCCACCCTTCCAAGATTGTCTTAAAGGCAATCCAGCATGATTAGGTGCCTTATAGTCTGTTTCAGGCCCATTTCGAGACTCTCCGATCAAGATGACCATTTTACCCCTAGGCATCCGAATGCCCCGGGGACGACACTGGCTCTAGGTATCAAACCGGTAGCCTCCCAAGAATGTTTCTTATAGTATTCTCAATCTTCCATTATCGTTCCGGATCATTCCGAGTCAGTTCCAGCAAACTCGGTGCGAAATGACCGTTTTGCCCCTAGTGGGCCGATCGCCTTTTCTGACCACACTGGCTCTGGGTATCAAACCGGTAACCTCCTGGGACTTTCTAAATAATGTTTCCAAACCTCGAGTCTTTTTTCGAGACATTTCCAGTCCATCCTGGTAGTTTTCCATCCAGTTGACCATTTTGCCCCTAATGGCCCGGTCAACCCTTCCAACACATCCTGTCATCACTTTTCAAGTTTAATACCTCCGGGACCTTATTCTAAGGGTTCCTGTCCCTTTTCGTCTTTTCGGGCCATTCCCGATCCCTTAAATCCTTCCCGGATCTTTCGGAGCCACTCCTAGGGAAGCTAGGCTAAAAATTGCATGGTATTCACTAGTACAGGCGCCCAAATCTTCTGAAGATAAGTTACATGCTGACCTTCAAACTTTCTTAAGTGACTGGCGCCACTAGTAGTGGCGCTAAAAGATTTTTTGGCCTGGCGCCACTACAACAGGCGCTAGGTCATTCTTCTCCCTATAAATACAGAGCCTCCTCCAGCGTGAAAGAGGTCCGAAAACTCAGTCTAAAAACCATACTTTTCAATATACAGAGCTCGTAGCCTCCCTAAACATTAGTCTTGTTTAGGTTTTCCAAACCCTAGCCACCATACATAAACCCTAGCCTCCTATACAGTCATACACTAGCCTCTAAAGCCTCCATTGAAAACTTGAAGTGCTGCAATCCAAAGCTCACAAAGATCAAGACGAAAACTGAAGTGAAGCAAGGATCAAAGCAAGAAAAGCAAGCAACAAAAGCAAAGCGCGCAAAACAAAGCAAATAAAAAAGACACAAGGTAGGCTCTCTATTTAAGTTTTCGCATCTTCCTCCTCTCTCTTCTCTCTTCGAACCCACTTGAATTTTCTTCTATTTTAATCTCCCATCTTCTTCCCCCCGTTTCTTGCATGCTTGAAACAAGGGACTTCCCAGTCCATGTGTAGGATTAGGCTATTAGAAGGTCACCGTGTCGAGGGCTTTCTTTTAGTCTAATCGAAGACCACGTGGGTTCGGCCCCTTTGATTATGTGGCGAAGCCTTTAACCTTGTATGTTCACGACCCCAACTTATATTGTGCATATTATAATCTTGCATTCTTTCAAAATTCGTTTTCAAAAACTTGCATCAAAACCGTTTTCAAAACTTGCATTCAAAACTTGTTTTCAAAATCAAAATTCTAAGGTAATTCTAGCCTTTCTATGGCTAGGGTTGCTTTAGAAAAGTGTTACATTTAAAGTGACTAATATGGTCCATATCTTCAAAATTAATGTTTTCAAAACCACTATCTTAAAGTGGTTCTAACATTTTTATAATTAGAATCGCTTTAGGAAAGTGAGATATTTTATATACTTTCTAAAAACTCTCTTTTCAAATCTCTCCCTCTAAAAATCTCTTTTCTAACATACTTTCTAAAAACTCTCTCCAATCTTCTTTCCAAATTTGTTTTCAAAAACTCCCTTCAAAAATCTAATTTTCAAAAACTCTTTTTTCAAACTCCTTTCCAAAACACTCTTCTCAAAGTTCACTTTCTAAAAACGCTCCTTAAGTTTCCTTTCTAAACAACTCTTTCCAAAAATCTCTTTCCCAAAATCTCTTTCCAAAAACTCTCTCTTCAAAATTCACTTTCTAAAAACTCATTTCTAGGATCCCTTTCCAAAAATCTTCTTTTCTACAAACTCACTTTCCAAAATATCTTTTCTTAGAGCCCAAGTCAAACCCTAGAACCCACAATTAGGAAACCCTAATTTCCTTTATCAAAAACATGATTTTCAATCTTGCCTTAAAACCTGGGTTTCCAAAATCTCCTTTACATCTAAATTCTAGATTTCCGAAACCTATTTTCTACATCAAAACTATAGTCTTCCAAATCTAGGGTTTCTAAACATCATCCTTCCAAATCTATAGAAAATCCAATCTTCCCTTTAGAAAACCAAAGTCAATCTCCCATTTAGAAAACTAGATCATATCCTCCGTTTTTGGAAACAAATCAAAACACCTCTTTTAGAAATAAAATTCAATCCATTGTTTTAGGAAATACAAATCTCAATCCTTCAAACTCCAAATCTTTCCTAAATCCACTCCTTCCTAATCTCATGCTTTCTTAAATCTTACGTTTCCAAACTTGAACGTTTAAATCTTTCTTTAAACTTTAAACTTCTAGATTTTTCCTAACCCCGACCTTTTTAAATCCTAAACGTCCTAAATTTTAAACTTCCCTAAACTTCAAATCTTTCCAAATCTAAAACTTTCTAAATTCAAAACTTTCTTACTTTTAAAACTTCCCTATCTCGAAACATTCCAAATTTAAGACTTTCCTAAATCAATACTTTCTTAAAATGAAACTTTCCTAATTTGAAACCCTTCCTAAAGCAAAACTTTCCTAAAATGAAATTTTTCTAAAGCAAAACTTTCCTAAAGTGAAATTTTTCTAAAGCAAAACTTTCCTAAAATGACACTTTCCTATTTTGAAACTTTCCTAAAATTTCAATCTTGCCTTAATCTTCCAAGTTCAACACTCGAGTTAAATCTTCCTTAAGTCTCAAGTCTTTCTTAGGTCTAGGTTTCCTAAAACCAAGCTTTCCAAAATCAAATCTTCCAATCAAAGTTCAATCTCTCAATCTTCTAATCCAAATTCCAATTCAATTTCTTTTTCCAATCAAACCTTCTATTTTCTATCGGACTCTTGTCCGAACTATGAATGACCTGATTTCTCAAAAAAGATACGTAGGCAACCTTCATGAGTGCGGTCACAACCTTTTTCAAGCTTCTATTTCCTCAATCTTTTTCAAATCTCCAATTCCATGACTGCTTTCCAATTTCCAATTCTATGCTCTATTTCCAACTTCCAATTTTAAAAATCTATTTTCAATCCTTAATTTCAATTTCTAAACTTTCTTTCCAATTTCAAACTTCAAATCTATTTCCAAATCTATTTTTCAACTCTTTTTTCTTGCACTTACATATCATGCATCATGTCTTTTTAAAAAAATCTTGTTCTAAAGTGGATAGGATTGGACACTTGTTAGTTGAAGACTCTTATAAGTGAATCAAGGGTGAATAGGCATGTAGGTATCGAAAGGGTGGGGGAGGGTGATGGCTTAGTGCGTCTTCCCTACACGTAACCAACCTCCGAACCTAGGATCACTGTTTTCGAAAGACCAAAATAGAGTTATTTAAAAAAAAAAAAGGCTTAAATATTTTCCAAAGATTTCCAAATAACCTGTTTTCTTAAAAACCCTCTCTTGAGGAAGTGTTTTCCAAATCGTTTTCCAAAAACCCTAAGTGTAGTTCTCGGATTGTGCTTAGTTTTTAGGTGACCTAACTCACCTTAATTAAGTTAGGTGGCGACTCCATTTTGTTTTCCAAAAGCCCTTTATTTAAATCAATTTTCAATTCAAACCTAGTCGCACTCATTCTTCTAGGAGGATGAGTTCTAACGAGAGAGTACAGTATTTTTCCCGCTTGTGTGTGTATTCTTCGAGTGCAAAATCTGGGCGCAACACCGGGAATCACACCGACTCTGGGTATCAAACCAGTAATCTCCCAAGAATTCTTTTAATAGTATTCTCGACCTTTCATGATCTTTCCAGATCATTTTGAGTCAATTTTGGCAAACCCAGTGCAAAATGACCGTTTTGCCCCTGGTGGGCTGGTTGCCTTTTCCGACCGCACCGGCTCTGGGTATCAAACCAGTGGCCTTTGGGAACATTCTAAATAATGTTTCCAAATCTTGAGTCTTCTTTCGAGACATTCTGAGTCCGTCTTGGTAGCTTTCCAACCCGGTTGGCCGTTTTGCCCCTAATGGCCCGGTCAACCTTTCCGATAAATCTTGTCATTCTTTTTCAAGTCTATTACCCCCCGAGACCCTATTCTGAGGGTTCCTATCCCTTTTAGGCTTTTTGGGCTATTCCCGGTCCCTTAAATCATTTCCGGACCTTCCGGAGCTACTCCTAGTGAAGTAAGGTTAAAAATTGTATGGTAGTCACTAAAACAGGCGCCCAAATTTTCTGAAGATACGTTGCTTGCCAACCATAAAACTTTTCTAAGTGACTGGCGTCACTCCTAGTGGTGCTAGAAGGTTTTTTGGCCTAGCGCCACTGTAATAAGCACCAGGTCATTCCTCTCTCTATAAATATAGAGCCTCCTCCTGTGTGAAAGAGGTCCATAAACTCAATCTAAAAACTCTGCTATTCGATATACAGAGCTCGTAGCCTCCCTAAACCCTAGTTTTCTTTAGGTTTTCCAAACCCTAGCCTCCTATACACTCACATACACTCTTATACACTTATACACTAGCCTCAAAGCTTCTATTGAAGACTTAAAGTTATGCAATCCGAAGCTCTCAAAGATCAAGATGAAGACTGAAGTGAAGACCGAAGCAAAGTAATAAACGTGAAGCAAAGCAAAATAAATAAGACACAAGGTAGACTTTCTATTTAAGTTTACGCATCTTTCCCCTCTCTTCTCTCTCTGAACCCACTTGCGTTTTCTTCTATTTTAATCTCCCATCTTTTTCTCTCCCCCCCCTCCCCCCCCCCTTCTTGCATGCTTGAAACAAGGGACTTCCTGGTCCATGTGTAGGATTAGGCTATTGGAGGTCACCGTGTCGGGGGCTTTCTTTTAGTCTAACTGGAGACCACGTGGGTTCGACCCCCTTGATTATGTGGTGAAACCTTTAACCTTATATGTTCACGACCCCAACTTGCATTGTGCATATCATGATCTTGCATTATTCTAAAATTCATTTTCAAACTCGTTTTCAAAACTTGCATTAACATTGTTTTCAAACTTGCATCAAAACCTTCTTTTTCAAAACTTGTTTTCAAAATCACAATATTAGGGTGATTCTAGCGGTTCCATGGCTAGGGTTGCTTTAGGAAAGTGTTACATTTAAAGTGACCAATATGGTCCATATTTTCAAATCCTCGTTGTTTTCAAAATTGCTATCTTAAAGTGATTCTAATCTTCTTATGGTTAGAATCGCTTTAGGAAAGTGAGATATGTTATATACTTTCTAAAAACTCACTTTACAAATCTCTCCCTCTAAAAATCTCTTTTCTAACATACTTTCTAAAAACTCTCTCCAATCTCCTTTCCAAGATTGTTTTCAAAAACTCACTCCAAAAATCTATTTTTTAAAAACTGCTTTTCAAACTCATTTCGAAAATGCTCTCTTCAAAGTTTACTTTCCAAAAACGCTCCTTAAGTCTCTTTCCTAACTGCTCTTTCCAAAATCTCTTTCCAAAAACTCTCTCTTCAAAATTCACTTTCTAAAAACTCATCTCTAGAATTTCCTTCCAAAAATCTCCCTTTCTAAAAACTCACTTTCCAAAAATTTCTTTTCTTAGAGTCCAAGCAAAGCCATAGAGCCAACTATTAGGAAACCCTAATTTCTTTTTTTAAAACATGATTTTCAATCTTGCCTTAAAATCTAGGTTTCCAAAATCTCCCCGTTTATATCAAAATCATAAGTTTCCAAAAACCTTTTTTCTACATCAAAACTATAGTCTTCCAACTCTAGGGTTTCTAAAACATCATCCTTCCAAATTCATGTCAAATCCAATCTTCCCTTTAGGAAACAAAATTTAATTTGCCCTGTTTAGGAAACTATATCATATCCTTCGTTTTCGGAAACAAAAGCAAAACACCTCTTTTAGAAACAAAATCCAATCCTTCGATTTAGGAAATAAGAATCCCACTCCCTCCTAATCTCATACCTTCCTTAACCTTAGGTTTCCAAAACGTAAACTTTCAAATTTTTCCTAAATCTAAACCTTCCCTAATTCCACCCTTTCCTAAATTCCATACCTTTCCAAATCTAACTTTTCAAATCTTTCTAATTTCAAATCTTTCTAACTTCTAAACTTTTCAAATTCGAAACTTTCTAAAATTCTAAATCTTTCTTAAATCAAACTTTTCTTAATTCGAGTCTTTCCAAAATAAACTCTTTCCTAAATTTTAAACTTTCCTATTTCAAAAACATTCCAATTCCAAAACATTCCCATTTCAAACCTTTCCTATTTCGAAAACTTTCCTAATTCGAAACCTTTCCTAAAATGACACTTTCCTAAAATGAAACTTTTCTATTTTAAAACTTTCCTAACATGAAACTTTCCTAATTCCAATCTTTCTCTAATCTTCCAAGTTCAACACTCGGATCAAATCTTTCCTAAGTCTCAAGACTTTCTTAAGTCTAGGTTTCCTAAAACCAAGCTTTCCAAAATCAAATCTTTTCAAATCTTCCAATGAAAGTTCAATCTCTCAATCTTCTAATTCAAGTTCCGATTCAATTTCTTTTTCCAATCAAAATTTCTATTTTTTAATTGGACTCTTGTCCGAACTACAACTGACCTGATTCCTCAATAAGGATACATAGGCAACCCTCCTGGGTGCGGTCACAACCTTTTTCAAGCTTCTATTTCCACAACTTTTTTCCAATTTCCAATTCCATAATTCTTTTCAAATCTCTTTTCTCAAATCTATTTTCAAAATCAAATCAAATATATTTTTTCAAATCTCTTTTCAATTTCAATTTCAAATCTATCTTTTCAAATCTCTTTTAAATCAAATCAATTTCTTTTCAAATTTATTTCCAAATCTATTTTTCAACTCTCTTTTTCTTGCATTTACATACCATGCATCATCCTTTTAAAAATTATTTTCTAAAGTGGATAGGATTGGACATTTGTTAGTTGAAGACTCTCATAGGTGAATCTAGGGTGAATAGACATGTAGGTACCGCAAGGGCGGGGTAAGGTGATGGCTTAGTGCGTCTTTCCTACACGTAACCAACCTCTGAACCTAGATCACTATTTTTGAAAGACCAAAATGGAGTTATTTTTTAAAAAAAGGGCTCAAATATTTTCTAAAGGTTGCCAAACAACACGTTTTTTTAAAAACCATCTTTAGAGGTAGTATTTTTTAATCGTTTTTAAAAACCCTAAGTGTGATCCTCGGATTGTGCTTAGTTTTTAGGTGACCTAACTCATCTTAATCAAGTTAGGTGGCAACTCCAAATTATTTTTCAAAAACCCTTTATTCAAATCAATTTTCAATTCAAACCTAGTCGTACTCATTCTTATAGGAGGATGAGTTCTAATGAGAGAGTACAGTATTTTTCCTGCTTGTATGTGTATTCCTCGAGTGCAAAAAATTTGGGGGTGACAACTGGCGACTCCACTGGAGAAATTTAGAGGGTTAGGCCATAGTCATGTGTTTTCACCCTTCACCCATGTAGAGTCTTCGATTAACTTGTCCACTTCTATCCACTTTTAATTTTCAAAATCAAAATTCAAAGTTATTTTCAAAAACATGCATTTAATTCCATTCATATTATCTTGTATTAAGATTGTAACCCACATACTAACTTGCACATCTTTGTTTTATAGGTGCACTTTTGTTTACAACATTATTTTATTAACTGTTATGCATGAGTGTGATGAATAGGATGGATGGAAGTTACTGGGCTCTTTCCTCCGCTTTCAAAAATCACACACACTGCACATGCACTTGCATTCTGTATACTTGCATTTTTACCTTGATATGACCCTTCTAGTTAGAAAGGGGGAACGGTATATTGGTTGTGGGCAAGATGCTGTGTCAGTTTCTTTGCCTATGGCCTCTTGATAGTTTCCCCGCTCGGATCACCAACCAATCATGGCAGGACATCGGGGAGTGGGCCTTTTTAGGATGCATTAGTCAACCATCAACCTCATGCTCATGTAGACACCTTGTATAGCTAAACCTTTGCCAGATTTAAGACACACGCACCGTTTTCAAAACCATGAAGGAAAGGGCGCTGCTCTTACTTTTATTTATACCTGTTTATTCCTGTTGTTATAATGACTGTATTCTTATTGTTATAATGTCTGTCTAACTGCTTAGACATGCATATGTACTTCAACTGTATTCTCTCTCCTTATACTCTATGCTTCCATTTTCATGCATTTCATATTCCATGTCAAGATGAGAGTTCCAAGTAACTCAAGTCATTGCATTCTTATATATATAATCAACCTAAAGAGAGTGACACCTAGTTTACTCTCTCGTGTATTAAACCTACCCAAACCCTAAGGATTCCCATGTAACCCTAAGGACTCATGACATGCACATCAATTCATTCCATAAGAGGGGCCACAATCCCTCTATGCTCACGAAGATAGGGTTGCCAAGAAGACAAGGGGCAATCGATCAACAAGGTTTCTTAGCGACTTCATTGACACCAAATCTAGAGAAGGCGAATCCGAAGACTCAAGAGTAGTTTAGGACTTCTTATGTAAAACTAGATAGGTGTAACCCCAAGGGAAAATGTTCCCCCTCCCCCTGTTAAAATGTATTTCAATTCTTTTATATCTTAAACCCAAAGTTCAATGTACTTCTTTATTTTTTGCGAATGAATGGATGGATGATTGTATGAATGGATGAAGGTTCCCACTCAACAGTAAGGAATCTGTATACATGGGCAAGCCCCCTGTCTCCATAAGTGAGCCAATACATCATGCTTAATCTCCCTCTTAAATAGGGACACCCTAGGACATGCATTGCATAAAGCTCTCTAAAAACCAGAAACTGATTTGCGATTTGTGTTTTTGTTTTTTTTCTCTCTTCCTTTCTATTTACAAAGATCACCTTGCACTGAGTCAACATTACTCCCCAGAAGGGGCAACATCCACCTAAGGATCTCATTATCACCCAACAAAGAGCATTACTAATGGCTGTTAACCCTGAAGAATTGTCTCAAGTTTCTTGAGAAGAGGTCAATGAAATAAGGACCAAGATGGATGAGATGCTCAAACTCATTCAAACTATGGCTATGAAGGATGTTGCTGCAGTCCCATCATCATCTATGACTTCATCCAAGGACCCTAAACCCGTTAATCCAAGGATTGTGCTTCAGTTTAACAATCCTGGGAGGAACAAGGAAGATGCCAAAGGGATCAGCGCTAAAGAGGAGGAGATCGTATTACTTTTACCAGTCGTAAAGAAGGCCTCCTTAGACCCTCTCAGTCTGAAAATTCAAGGGATAGAGGATTCACTACAAAGTCTCCATGGCTATGACACCTACGGTTTCACTGCTTTTGACGAGTTATGTTTCTTTCCTGACCACCTGAGACTTGCTAGGTTCAAAATGCCTGACGTCCAGAAGTATGACGGCACTGGTAACCCCATCGCTCATCTTCGGCTCTATGCTGGAGTGCTAAGTGGTCACAGTAACGATCCAAAACTCCTCATGCAGCTATTTTAACACAGCCTCACGGGGTCCGCTCTATAATGGTTCGCCTATCTGGACCTAAGGAAGATCACAACTTAGATCGAGCTAGTCAATGCGTTCAAAGCCCAATACCATCACAACATCGAACTCACTTCCAATCGATGGTCCTTGATGACGATGAGTAAAGGTGAGAAGGAAACCTTTAAAGGATATGCCCTAAGATAGAAGGAGGCCGCTGCACAAGTTAATCCCCCTTTGGAAGAAAAGGAGTGCGTGCAACTGTTTGTGCACACTTTTCAAGGTATATACTATGAGAAGCTCTGCACAAGTGTAAGGAAAAGCTTCTCCAAGCTCATCATGCAAGGGGAGATGATAAAAACTGGCCTCAACACAGGGAGGATTATGGACCCCTATGCCAAGACTGGAGAGTATACTACCAACGTAGCCAAGAAGGCGGCTACTACAAGGGGCACAGTCAAGAAAGAAAGTGAGGTGTCTGCCATCCTGCCTGGCCAATCCCCCCAATATACTGTCCTACTTGGCCAATTACCCCAATACCGACTGCCACCACAATCAGCTCCTGCTGGGGCATGACCTAATTTTAATAGGCTTGCCCGACGCACCCGGGCTTATGATACCTTAGCTTGCACCCAAACCGAGGCTTACCACAACCTTCTAAAGAACAATATTTTGAAGCCCATAACTACTCGTCCATTGCCAAGCCCTCTACCGCCAACCTTCAATGCCACCCTTACTTGTGAATACCATTCGGGTGGCCAAGGGCATGACACCGAAAGTTGATAGACAACAAGACTATTGATCTGCAGCCGGTGAAGCCCGCTCCTACTCCCAATGTGACCACCAATCCTCTGCCGGACCACATCGTCAACATGATACTAGTAAAAATAGAAGGCGAGGGAGAGTTCGACGAGCTCGGGGCCGAAGGTTATGAGGACGATTGGGAGACCAATGAAGAAGATGACTAGGAGGAGGATCTCCCATCATGCCCGATTTATCTCTATAACCGTGATGAGGTGCCTAATACTTCTGAATGGCCCATTGAGGAGCCAATGTTCTAGAAGGAAGAGCATATTGAAAGCATAACTGCTGATGAATGGGGCGTTGAGTTTCTACACCCGAAGTATGCAGCAGCTAAAAGTCACTTATTGGAAAACCCTTGGCTCGTGATCGAGTACAACTATGAAGATATGGGCTGGGGGCTAAAAGAGTCAAGAGAACATATGGAGTCGTTCGAGTTAGAAGGAGGTGAACTAGCCATCCTATTTACAGAAGAACCTGTTGCAAATATCAAGAAGGAGATTAATGAAGCTACCAACTACACCATCCCTACCGACGTGTCCGGAGCTCTAGAAGAAGCCTTTGCTTGTCTTGCCCTGGCCATGTGCCCGAATCGCGAATGGAGTATTAAAGATGTGGGCATTGTCCCAAGGCCTTACTGAAACAAGAATCCCTTCAAAAGTGTACAAGAGAAGGGTGTTTTTCACCCACTTTCTTTCTATCCCTTTACATTTCGTCCTTAAATTAATATCTGCATTTTTGTTTCTTTAAAATAGAACTATATGCTTTTCATTGATAAGATAAAATGATTAAGTCTTTTTATTCATTTCTGTTGCCTTCTTTTCTCTTGTGAATGGTAACTACTTCTACGCAAGGGGCATGGTTTATCTTATGGAATGATCTGACTTGAAGGGATGATAGCATGAGTTAACCATTCACCAAATGATCAGCTTTCCAGAGAGAGAGAGGACAAGGATGAGTGAGGAAACTACCCGAAGGCAACACTTGCAAGACACTGAGGCTAAGCGATGTGTGGGTGGATTATCAAAATAAAGAGGAGCCATCTTTTACTTCCCTATGTAAAAGAAAAAGTGTTTATATTCCCTTTGTTTAACCCTTAATACCTCGCAGAAAGCAAAAATTTTCTTTGTCAACCCCGATCCAAGACTGTCCTCCCCACACTAGGGCAGACAATATTTGAGAACTCTAGGAATGGTATCCACCCCCACTGCGCTAAGGCAGCATTGAAGACTCTATAGATCAAGCAATCTAGTTCAAAGTGAAGAGAGGCCCTCATTTCATTTCTCATACAGTCAGAAGCAACCCCTTGCCAAACTTGTTGAGCCATTTATCTTTCCCGAGAAAACCCCAACCTAGGGACCACCGCCCACATTAGGTTAGGTTGGATTGCTAAGGAAAAGGTCTAAAGAAGAAAGGGATGGTAGAATTACTCGTTCCATAAAAAGAAAAAAGATAAAAAGGACAAAACGAAGGAAAAGAGTTGTCAAGGGGCAAGAGGCCCGAAAAAAAAAAAAAGAAAGAAAAAAAATCTAAGGAAAGGCCTGAAGAAAACCATGATTGAGTCATCTTCAAAAGCATAATAAGAAGATCGAAAGAGAAGAGAGCCATATTTATCTCAAAAAGCATATAGAAAGGGTGAAAGAAAAAAATCATTTTCACCTTGAGAAGTATATAGTAAAAGCAAGAAGAAAATTTAAAGGTGATCCTAGGTTACAAAGAAACCCAGTAGAAACAATAGGTTCGAGCCTTTACCCTTTCTTACAAAACCCCAAAACCATGGCCTAGATTACAACCCTACTAAAATCCACTTTGATTGAAAATGGATTGCTTGATCTAAATGAGTTGAACACGCTGCCAAAGCCAAGAACGGATGCTAACCCTATTAGAAGAAAAATAATCAAGGATGGTATGGATTTAAACCCTGTTGAAAACAATATTGAATTTTAGCCTACATATCCCATCGTTTCGAAAACCTCATAACCTAGCCTACGTTATGGTCCTAAAGCAAAGTCTCCTCGGATTGAAGGACTGGCCACTTATCGCTCTGCTAAAGGTCAAGTAAGCTGTTGCTAAAACCCCGAGAGTTGAGAATTTCAGCCTAATAATCATATACACTAACCCCGAGGCAGAGAGTCGGAGGCGATCAAAAGGTTCAGAAAGGTGCGAAGTGCTATCATCCAATCGAGGTAAGGTTGAGCCAGAGGAGAGGCTAGACCCCCAAAAAAGGAGTTACCATTCCAAAGATACCAAGTTTGATAGCACCCCTTGTCATTCCATTTAGCTAGAATATCTCTAATATGTGCATACATTTTCAAAAAAAAAAAAATCGGCATGAGCTTTGCATACATAGGATATAATTCCCTGTAGAAACAGAAGTCACCAACACAGTTTAATTTCAACCCCTGTAATAGATACACAACATCATCATTTCTACACATGCATCGGATCATATACTTAGCTAAAAAAAAAAAATCAATCATAAATGTCTTTGCCTATCCATGCATCTAAATGCTATAAATATCCATCTTTCTATAAAATTTACAAAATAAAACTGTCTAACATAAATACATCTCAGGGATAAGGGGCAAAAGAAGATCAGAGTCTCCACAAGGGGCATCTGTCAAAGGTCAAAGTCAATGTCATCTGGATTGAAATCCCCGAAACCCAGCATCGGAGGAGGCGGATAGCTACTTGAAGCACCAGCATCCTGCAAAGAAGGTAGAAGCGAAATTAGCTACATGAAAGAAGAACTAAACAACAGCAAAGCAAGAAGAAGAAGGGGAAAGACGACATACCCCACCACCTCCCATCTGGGCTAACCAAGCTGTCAAGGAAGCCACCTCTGCTTGATACTGATCTCGCTCCGTCTGGTATCGATCCCTCTAGTCCCTCACAGCAGCAAACTCTGCCGGGGGCACATATCCTCTGGCACGGTGCCACAAGTCAACCACCTCCTGGTCCACAGCATATCCGTCAACTACTACCTCAAACCAGGTGAAGGCACCAACAGAATGAGCCCCGAAGTGTGCAGCGTAGTCTTTGTCTGGAGGAAGCAAGATCTCAGTACCTGGCCGGTGCTCCTAATACGAGATAGGCACTCTTGTCACCAAAGCTCCAAATATATACTCCGGCGGATCTCTTGCTGATCGGAACTCCTCATGAAACTGCCGCTAGTGCCGCTTTCCTAGATAGGACTCCCAAGTATCGTCACTGAGAAAAGCATCCCTCGGCAGGGACAACAGAACCAAGTACTGCACTGTCTCATAATAAACTGATCCAATGAAGGGCCGCCAAGTCACATCCCTCGCCTCAATCAACTCCAAGTTTGGCCGTAGCGTCACGAAGTCGGTAATCTCCAATCACTGGGCCACACGGTCACGAGCCCACCTCAAAGCACTAAGATAAAGGTCGTCCTCAATAACCGTAGGGCAACAAAAAGGCAGATACTCGTAGCTCCACCAGACAAGAAAGGGCTAGAAACCAGTCAAGCTGCCCCAACGGGAAGAAGTCTAGACCTGCATCGATTGAAGGAAGCAGCCAAAGGAGAAGGACCCCCAATCCAGCTCAGATAAAGCCCCAAGATCAGTTACTATGCTTACTAACCGAAAAGGCACAAGCGACTTGTTGTTGCAGAAGCAGCTGAAGATGATATACAGAACAAGTCACCGCCTCATGATGTCGCGCTGAGTAAGGGAGGGCTCAACAGCAAAGGTACAGTCATCCTGGCTGAGCCAGGAAATTAGGAAAGCAGAACGCTCAGGAAGGGGCAAGTCGAGCAGAATGCAGGCCTCGTCTCTACTGACTGACTGTAAAGTGATCTGCCGACCGACGAAGGAAAGCCCCATGATGATCGTCCAATCCAAAGGGGTGGGACCCAACTCAAAGCCAACAAAATGGAAGGTCCCCGTCTCTCCAAACCATCGCTCAATCAATGCCAGCACGAGATGTTTATTCAGGCGGTTAGCTTGTAATCTCATGAAAGCTCCAAACCCGATCTCAGCCAAGAAAGCATGATATGATGGGGCAGTCCGCTGCATGGTCACAAAGACTTGATGAACAGCCCCTCTAAAAGCTATGTGTACCCGCGAAGGGGACAAATATTGTCTAGAATATACACTGGGGTGATAAGCAAGATCCCTGAGCGGTGGGATGCTTGGTACCTTTAGGTTACCCAAATCAGCATCCGTTTGCCTATGTCTAGAGGAGGCTCTCCCATAACCAGTCACTTGGTCATCAAGACCTGGTACCTCCTCCTCAGCACCAATATCCTCTGCAAAGCCCTACTCAACTGGAGGAAAGGGGTTGACAGGTGGTCTACTCCCCCGTCCACTCTGACTGGAAGAGGCCCATCTAGTGGATCGATGACTACCCCTAGAACGACTGGAGCCGCTAACAGAATCTGTGCTAGCTGCCTTCCTGGAGTGGCGTCTCCTCTCAGAACCATCGTCGACCGCATCTACCATCCTGGAAAGGTAAGCAAGGTAAGAGGTGTTAATATACAATACATGCAGTTAAAAATAATAAATAAATAACCAAAAAAAAAACAAAAAGAAAAAAAGATTTCAAGTGATAAGTCAAAATGAATTTTCTACACATTTTGATTTTAAATCCAATTCTAAGTCAAAATGAATTTCCTACACAATTTGATTTTAAATCCAATTCTAAATCAAAATAAATTTCCTACACATTTTGATTTTAAAATTCCAATTCTAAGTCAAAGTGAATTTCCTATACATTTTGATTTTAAATCCAATTCTAAGTCAAAGTGAATTTCCTACGCATTTTGATTTTAAAATTCTATTTCTAAGTCAAAATGAATTTTCTACACATTTTGATTTAAAATGTCAAGTTTTGAGTTAAAATGAATTTCCTACACATTTTGATTTGTCAATTTCAAGTTAAAACAAGTTTTCTAAAATTTCTAGAGTTTTTTTGTCTTTTTCCTTCAAAAAGATTTTAATCCAAACCTTTTCTAACTCTTTTCTAAATTCTAAAAATTTCGGCAGAGTTTTGTTTAAAAATGGTTCCTACAACACCCACCACATCAACACAAAACACAAGCTATAAACTTTGCAAACACCACCATCACATAGCACTAACACCCGCACACACTTTTAAAATTTTCAAACTTCCCAAAAGACTCGTTTCATTTTTCAATAAATCAACGGTGTTCAAAGATATCCTAAAATTTTTCAAAATCATTTCAATTGTTTTCTAAAATATTCCAACATTTTTCTAAATTATAAACTCCCTTAATTTCATCACTTTCTCAATTTTCTCCATTTTTTTCTATTTTTCAAAAAATAAAAAATTCAAAAGTTTTCCAAAAATCATGAAATTTCATACGACTGTTAAACACATTTTTCTAAAGCACACAGTATAAAAATCTAGCCAAAAAACTCAACACTTAAGCTCGTAGGAACAAACTCCCAATTCCTGCAGAAACTCCCTTCACATAATCACGCAAAATCACTCAAATTCAATCAAACAAGCTCTAAAATGCAAAAATAACTTCACTACGGTGTTCAAAATATATCAAAACATCAATTTTCATTATTCACACAACTTAAACAGAATTCTACACATTAAAATCAACATAAACTCAAAAACTCACCTCTTGGACTTCTGCAGTGAAAACTTCTCTTCCGGTGACTTTTCCAACGATGACGTTCACTTCCGGCAATCTCCCGTGGTCTTCAAGAAGTGCTTCTTCAATGTCCAAGTTAGTTTCCTCGCAATGCCTCTCGGTTTTGCAAAATCCCACAAGTGCTCGAACGAGAAATATTTCTGGTTTTGATCCCAGGCCTGGCGCCACTGCTAGTGGCGCCAAGCCATTTCTTCCAAAGCAGTGGCACTAGTTGCCAATTCTGGGCAGCTTTGACCTTTTTTTCCGCCAAAACTCATTTTCGAAGGCCTTTTGGGCCCAATATCCATTTCCAAACCCCCGTTGTCAAAAAATTTTCAAAGTCCGTCCCTTCGACCGCCTCGTGGTCAACATGAGACACTTACTCTATCGTTTTCTGTTTTTGACAAGCAAAGATAGAAAAAAAGGGGCAGCTGTAAGCACCCCATTTTTGCTCGTTCGGCAGTTTCTAGTCTATCTAGACTTGTACTCAAATCAATATGGAGGTATTCCAATCTAAATCAACTTTCCAAGTCTAATCCGTCAATCAAACCGCTTCGCTGGCCCGCCGGGCCCAAATAGAGGTAAAATGACCAAAATGCCCTTAGGGGTAATGTTCGGTCTAATTCTAACAGGCACGTCTTTCCGAAGACTGTAAGTCCCCTTTCCAATTCCAATTCCAATTCTAATTCTAATTCCAATTAAATTTGACGCACCTTTCGAGAAAGTTGATTCCTCAAGGTGGGAAGACCCTCTAATCCAGCACGTTTCCGAGTGAACTCTTCAGAATGGTAAGTCCCTTCAAACCCGTCGACCGGGACGAGACCCCAAATCCCTGAGATGGTAGAACGCTCCACCTTTGGCGCCTACTAGCCTACCAATGTAGAAATGTCTGTTTTGGCACGCCTTTTGAGAAAGTTGATTCCTTATATGCTAAGTCCATATAGCAGATTTCCGAGATCAGGCAGTCTCGGAATGATCGCAAACCGTTAAAGTAACGGAAGTACTCATAAACATCGCAACCGTCAGAGTAGCAGAAGTACTCATAAATAGGTCAATATAGGGAATTGCCAACAAACCTCTGTATCACGGGACGGCCGTCAGAGTGGCGAAAATACTCAAAATCCAGGTCAACACCGGTGCCCGCTTGCCCACCTCGATGAAAAATGACCAAACTACCCCTAGGGCCATTTTCGACACGTTTCTCAAGAAAGTACCTAAGTTCTCAGAACAATAATTTCACCTTTTCAAGATTGTCTTAAAGGCAATTCGGCATGATTAGGTGCCTTCTAGTCTGTTTCGGGCCAATTCCGAGACTTTTCAGTCAAGATGACCATTTTGCCCCTAGGCATCCGAGCGCCCCGGGGACCACACCGGCTTTGGGTATCAAACCGGTAATCTCCTGAGAATGCTTTTTATAGTATTCTCAACCTTTCATGATCTTTTTGGATCATTCTGAGTCAATTCCGGCAAACCCGGTGCAAAATGACTGTTTTTTCCATGGTGGGTCGGTCGCCTTTTTCGACCACACTGCCTCTGGGTATCAAACTGGTAGCTCTTGGGAACATTCTAAATAATGTTTCCAAATCTCAAGTCTTCTTTCGGTACATTCTGAGTCTAGCATGGCAGCTTTCCGGCCCGGTTAGCCGTTTTGCCCCTAATGGCCTAATCAACCTTTTCGACAAATCTTGTCATCCTTTTTCAAGTCCATTTCCCCCCGGGACCCTATTTTGAGAGTTCCTGTCCCTTTTCAGCTTTCCGGGCCATTCTCGGTCCCTTAAATCCTTCCCGGACCTTCCGGAGCCACTCCCAGTGAAGCCAAGCTAAAAATTGCATTGTAGTCACTAGTACAAGCACCCAAATCTTTTGAAGATACGTTGCTGGCGCCATTACTAGTAACGCCTAAGCCAAAATTTGGCCTGGAGTGGCGCCAGAAGGTTTTTTGGCCTAGCGCCCTATGTAACAGCTGCCAGGTCATTCTTCTCTCTATGAATACAGAGCCTCCAGCATGAAAGAAGTCCGCAAACTCAGTCTAAAAACCCTCCTATTTGATATACAGAGCTCGTAGCCTCCCTAAACCCTAGTCTTCTTTAGGTTTTCCAAACCCTAGCCTCCTATACACTCACATACATTCTTATACAATTATACACTAGCCTCAAAGCCTCTATTAAAGACTTGAAGTACTGCAATCCAAAGCACTCAAAGATCAAGACGAAGACTAAAGCGAAGACTGAAGCAAAGCAAGAAAAACAAAGCGCGTAAAGTAAAGCAAAATAAACAAAACACAAGGTAGGCTTTCTATTTAAGTTTACGGATCTTCCCCCTCTCTTCTCTCTCTGAACTCACTTGAGTTTTCTTCTATTTTAATCCCCCATCTTCTTCCCCCCCCTCCCCCCCCCCCCCCTTTCTTGCAAGCTTGAAACAAAGGACTTCCTGGTCCATGTGTAGGATTAGGCTATTGGAGGTCACCATGTCGAGGGTTTTCTTTTAGTCTAACTGGAGACCACGTGGGTTTGGCCCCCTTAATTATGTGGTGAAACATTTAACCTTGTATGTTCACGATCCCAACTTGCATTGTGCATATCATAATGTTGCATTCTTCTAAAATTCGTTTTCAAAACTTGCATTAACATTGTTTTCAAACTTGCATCAAAACCTTTTTTTTTTCAAAACTTGTTTTCAAAATCACAATCCTAGGGTGATTCTAGCCTTTCCATGGCTAGGATTGCTTTAGAAAAGTGTTACATTTAAAGTGACTAATACGGTCCATATTTTCAAATCCTCATTATTTTCAAAACCTCTATCTTAAAGTTGTTTTAATCTTCTTATGGTTAGAATCGCTTTAGGAAAGTGAGATATTTTATATACTTTCTAAAAACTCTCTCCAATCTTCTTTTCAAAATTGTCTTCAAAAAATCCCTCCAAAAATCTATTTTTTAAAAACTCTTTTTCAAACTCATTCTGAAAATGCTCTCCTCAAAGTTCACTTTCCAAAAACGCTCCTTAAGTCTCTTTCCTAACTGCTATTTCCAAAAACTCTCTCAAAGTTTTACTTTCCAAAAACTCTCTTTAAAATTCACTTTCTAAAAACTCCTCTTTAGAATTTTCTTCCAAAAATCTCCCTTTCTAAAAACTCACTTTTCAAAAATCTCTTTTCTTAGAGTCCAAGCAAAGCCCTAGAGCCAACGATTAGGAAACCCTAATTTCTTTTTTTAAAACATGATTTTCAATCTTGCCTTAAAACCTAGGTTTTCAAAATCTCTCCATTTACATCAAAATCATAAGTTTCCAAAAACCTCTTTTCTACATCAAAACTATAGTCTTCCGAATCTAGGGTTTCTAAAACATCATCCTTCCAAATTCATGCAAAATCCAATCTTCCCTTTAGGAAATAAATTCAATCTCCCCCGTTTAGGAAACTAGATCCTATCATCCGTTTTTGGAAACAAAATGAAAACACCTCTTTTAGAAACAAAATCCAATCCTTCGATTTAGAAAATAGGAATCCCACTCCCTCCTAATGTCATACCTTCCTATACCTTAGGTTTCCAAAACTTAAACTTTCAAATCTTTCCTAAATCTAAACCTTCCCTAATTCCACCCTTTCCTAAATTTCATACCTTTCCAAATCTTAACTTTCCAAATCTAACTTTTCAAATCTTTCTAATTTCAAATCTTTATAAACTTCCAAACTTTTCAAATTCGAAACTTTCTTAAGTTGAAACTTTCTAAATCCAAAATTTTTTAAAATTCTAAATCTTTTTTAAATCAAACTTTTCTTAATTCGAATCTTTCCAAAATAAACTCTTTGCTAAATTTTAAACTTTCCTATTTCAAAAACATTCCAATTCCGAAACATTCCCATTTCAAATCTTTCCTATTTTAAAAACTTTCCTAATTCGAAACCTTTCATAAATGACACTTTCTTAAATGAAACTTTTCTAATTCAAATTTTTCCTAAATTCCAATCTTTCCCTAATCTTCGTTGTTCAACACTCGGGTCAAATCTTTCCTAAGTCTCAAGTCTTTCTTAAATCTAGGTTTCCTAAAATCAAGTTTTTCAAAATCAAATCTTTTCAAATCTTCCAATCAAAGTTCAATCTCTCAATCTTATCCAAGTTCCGATTTAATTTCTTTTTTCAATCAAACCTTCTATTTTCTATTGGACTCTTGCTCGAACTACGACTGACCTGATTCCTCAAAAGGATATGTAGGCAACGCTCCTAGGTGCGGTCACAACTTTTTCAAGCTTCTATTTCCACAACCTTTTTCCAATTTTCAATTTCATAATTCTTTTCAAATCTCTTTTCTCAAATCTATTTTCAAAATCAAATCAAATCTATCTTTTCAAATCTCTTTTCAATTTTAATTTCAAATCTATCTTTTCAAATCTCTTTTAAATCAAATCAATTTCTTTTCAAATCTATTTTTCAACTCTCTTTTTCTTGCATTTACACACCATGCATCATCCTTTTAAAAATTATTTTCTAAAGTGGATAGGATTGGACATTTGTTAGTTAAAAACTCTCATAGGTGAATCTAGGGTGAATAGACATGTAGGTACTGCAAGGGCGGGGTAAGGTGATGGCTTAATGCATTTTTCTTACACGTAACCAACCTCCAAATCTAGATCATCGTTTTTGAAATACCAACATGGAGTTATTTTAAAAAGAAAAAAGGGTTCAAATATTTTCTAAAGATTGCCAAAAAACCTGTTTTCTTAAAAACCCTCTTTAGAGGTAATATTTTCAAAATCATTTTAAAAAACTCTAAGTGTGATCCTCAGATTGTGCTTAGTTTTTAGGTGGCCTAATTCACCTTAATCAAGTTAGGTGACGACTCCAAATTATTTTTCAAAAGCCCTTTATTCCAATCAATTTTCAATTCAAACCTAGTCGCATTCATTCTTTTAAGAGGATGAGTTCTCATGAGAGAGTACAGTATTTTTCCCGCTTGTGTGTGTATTCTTCGAGTGTGAAAAATCTGGGTGCGACAAATGAGACTCTCAAAGTCCATACTAGGGTTTCAAGTGCTTAAACACCTTTTTCAAAACCTTGTTTTTAAACCTCTTTAAATTTCATGTACAAAGGTTTTTTCAAAAATTGGTCCAAAAGTTGTTTTTCTTGAAGCCCTAGAAATTCATATGTTAGGAAACCCTAGCTTTGTCCCCTAACCTTCATTCTTGTATCCTTACATTCATTGCATCAAAATAGTTTTCACAATCCTTGTTCCATTATGTTTTAAAAATTACATAACTCTCTTGAGTTATTTTCAAAAAGGTGTCATATCAAATCACTAGTTTTTCTGCATGAAAATTACAAAATATTTCACATGAAATCATAAGATTTCCAAATCCAATCTTACCATTTTCAATTTCAAATCAAATCAAATCTCCTATTTTAAGAAACAAATCAAATCTTCTATTTCAAGAAACAAATCAAATATTTGCATTTTGGAAACAAATCCATTCTTTCTGTTTTGGAAACAAAATGAAATCTTTTCATTTTGAAAACAAAATCAAATGTTACATTTTTTAACTTCAAATCAAATCTTTCCATTTTTTAGCATGAAATCATATCTTTTCCCACATAAATTCATAGATTTTGAAAGTGCATGCATGTAGCTACCTTCCTAAACTATCTTCAAACCATTAGGGTCAATCCTAACCCTAAACTATATTCCGAGACCACCTTTCCAAAACCCTAAAAAACCCGTTAGCCGACCCAACCCTAGGTTATCCAAACCCTAGTGGGTAATGTTTTGAAAACCGAACTAGCTAGATTGGTTCATCTGATTGAACCATCAACCAGTCTTATAAACGATTCGGTCAAATGCCTAAACCCAAACTTAAGTAAAAACCGCTCTAAAAAGTTAAAACCAGTAAAAATGGCAGTTAAACTGGTGGCCTGCGCGAACCGTTCACGGTTTGCTAGGACCGGCCAGTTCAATAAATAAAATGGAAGGGGGCAAAATTTTAGGGCTTTTGTTCATTTCAGTTTCTCTGTTTCAACTCTCCATTCGATGACCGTTGCCTCACGCCTCGTACCTTCACTCTCCAATATCCAGTGACTCCAGATACTCTCTCTCTCCCCTAGAAAAATTAATCTATCTTGAACTTCTTGAAGGTATGGATTGGTGGAGTTGTGGGTTACCATCTACCTTTGGATGATGCTATCGTTTGCAGTTCCATGACTTTTGTCAATATCTGCTTTCTCCATTGCCTTCCGATTAGTCCTCTCAATTTATGTGTCTGTATATATCTGTGTATACTATATCATTTTTGTTTGGAGATAGCATTTCAAATTTTCAATTGACTAGTGATTCGTGTGCATCCCTATGCAATATTATTGTTCAATTGGTTAGAAGGGAGGTGAAGCACTAATATTCATGTTGATTGTTTGATAATTGTATTATATTCATTTCCCATAAATGAAAAGCTCAACTCTCAAATTTCTCTCTCTCTCCATCTCTCTCTCTCTCTCTCTCTCTCACACACACACACACACACACACACGGGTGGATATGCTGGGTCTCATTGGTGAAATGAAATGGATAATAATTTCCCATAAATGAAAAGTTCAACTGTCAAATTTCTTTCTTGATGAAATGAATATTGATGCTTGTCGCTCTCTTATTTTTAACCAAGTCCTTTCAGCTCGAGAAAAAGCACGGTACTCTTTCGTTAGAACTCACCCTTCTAGAAGGACGAGTACGACTAGTTTTAAACTTGAAATTGATTTGATTAATGGCTTTTTTAAAAAAATAGGAGTCGCCACCTAACTTGATTAAGGTGAGTTAGGTCACCTAAAACTAAGTATAATCCGGAGATTACATTTAGGGTTTTGGAAAACTTTCTCAAGAGAGTTTTTAAGAAAATAGGTTGTTTGGCAACCTTTGAAAAATTTTAAGCCCTTTTTGAAAATAATTCCATTTTGGTCTTTCAAAAACAGAAATCTACGGTTCGGGGGTTGGTTATATGTAGGGAAGATATCCTAATATCATCACCCTACCCCGCCTTTTCGGTACCTACATGTCTAATCACCCTTTGTTCACTCACTAGAATAACTGGTTACTATTATCCACTTAATATCTACTTTAGAATTTTAAAAATCCGATTGGGTCATTATTTTTTGGATGAATGATACATGATGCAAGTTTTAAGAAACATGTTCGAAAACATGGAAGTTTTGAAGGGATTCAAGTTAGAAATTTTGAATTGATAGAGAATTTTGAAAAGAGAACTTGGGTTGAAATATGAGTTATAACCGCACAATTTTAGGTTGTCTACGTATCTTATTTGGTGAGAATTAGGTCATCAATAGTTCGGGCAAGGGCCCAATAGAAAAGAGACACATTGAGGCCATTGAAAGTTTTGAAGACTCATTGAGGTCTTTGAAAAGATTTGAAGACACTTTGTGGTCTTTGGAAATATTTGAAGATACTTTGTGGTCTTTGAAAAAAGAGAACTTGGGAGTTTAGAAAAATGCTTTTGGAATAGGACTTGGGATGTTTAAAATGTTTTTATAACAACTTTAGGGAGTTTTGAAAATGTTTTGAAGTCTTATTTTGAAAACTTTGGAGGTAGAGTTTGAATTGGAAATGGTCTTATAAACTTTTCTTTGAAAAGTTTTGAAAGTAGTTTTTTGAATACCTTAGGAAGGCATGTTTAATGTCTCATCACCTTAAGAGGTTAGTCATTGAAGAACTAAACTCCTTTAGGGTTATGAGTTTTGAAAACAAAATTGGAAAAGGGGCTAGAAACTTCTCTTTTGGTTTTTAAAACTTTACAGTTATAGAACCCTTCTTGAATATCTCGCTTATACTTGACCAATCCTAACCATGGAAGGATTAGAGTTGCTTTAAGAATGTGATGTTTGAAAATTATTTTTTTGAAAAGGGGGTTTTGAAAACACTTAGGGTCTTGGAACCCTAGTATGGAAAACCTTGGAGGTTGTTTTTAATATATCACATTCCCTTGGAATCCCTAACCATAAAAGGGGCAGGGACAAATTAGGGTTGTGAGTTCTTGAAAACATTTTGAAAATAGTTTTTGAAAAATGTTTAGTATCTAGCCAGTTTAGTTGAGACAAGTTTAAGAAAACTCCTTGGAGGCATTTTCGAAGATATAGTATAGGAATATTTGAAAAGGTTTTGGAGTTGATTTTTGAAGTCTCAAGAGAGTAGGATGTTTTTGAAAATGTGTTATGAAGATAGTTTTTGAGTCAAAAGATTATTTGGGTTGGGTTGACCTAGGTTTAACTAACTTGGGTTAGATTAGACTATAATTGGATTAACCTAGGGTTGACCAACTTAAGCTAGGTTAACCTAGGGCTAAGGTGACTTAGGGTTAACTAACTTTAGTTAGGTTAACCTAGGGTTGAGGTGACCTAGGGTTAACTAAGGTCAGGTTAACCTAGGGTTTGGTTGACTTAGGATTAACTAACTTGGGTTAGGTTAACCTAGGGTTAAAAGCTATTTTTGAAAGGTGTTTTGGAACTACGGTTTTGGAAAGGTGGTTTTATGCATAAAATTTGAAAGCGGGTCTTGAAAACTATTTTATAAAAACCACTCAAGTGAGTGTTGGGATTCTATGGTTGATATTTGGAAACCACTCAAGAGACGATTACCTTGGAACCATTTCACCCACAAACTCAAGAGCGCCAAACTTGTAAAAATCATCATTGAATAGATAGTTTTGAAGACTTTAAAATTAAAGAGAGTGATTCTTTGAAAATTGGTTTTGGAAAGGAGGTTTTGAAAAATTACTTTTAAGAGGTTGAAGACCACTCTAAAGAATAAGGGTTTATATGGTTAATTTGAAGGAAATCACTCCCAAGAGGACTCCATGGGACCATTCCAACCATAATATTCAAGAGAGTAAAACTTCTAAAAATCAAGGTGAAAATAATGGTTTAGGGAAATCGTTTTTATGCAAATTAATGAGAGTGCCGCTTGAGAACCCTTTTTGAAGGGAATTGTTTTCAAAGCCATTTTTGAAGAGAATAGAGCGAACTCTAATGAACTGGGATTCATATGCTCAAGATAATGGGGAGACCATTCGAGAGAGAGTTCCAAAGGACCATTTCAATCACAAAATTCAAAAGAGTAAAATCCTTAAAAATCAACATAGAAGAAGAGGGTTTGAAAGCCATTTTAGTGTAACTTTGAAGAGCCGTGAAATGTAGGATCGCAAAATAAAGTCAAGGGACTTAAAGAGGATTTTTTAAGGTGTGAAAATTAAGGGTTTAACCTAGGCTTCAAGGAACCAACTCTAGCACCATTTTTAGGGAATCTTTTGAATATGGAGATATAAAAAAGAGATAGTGAGGGTTTTGAAAAAATGGCTGTGAACATGAAAACAAAGCCGAGCATACAAAACATTAACAAGATAACCATATGCAAGGGGTCATGGAATCATACAAGGCTAGAGGCTTCACCAAATAGCAAGGTGCTCTAAGGCCATGCCATCGTAAAGTAGGTTTGTGATAAATTCTCTATACAGTGGCTCTCACAAACTTTCTTCTAGGCATAAACTAAGAGCTTCCTTGTTTCAAGTATACAAGAGAGGGGGATAGAAGATGGGGGTTCAAATAGATAATAGCCTAAGTAGGCTAGGAGGGAGAAGAGAGGAATGGGGATTGCAAAAATGTAAAGAGAATACTACCTTTTGCCTCCAAACACTTTCAAACCTCCATGGATGCCTTGAATTGAGCTTGAATAGGCTTGGAAGGGCTAGAATGAGGACTTCTGTGGCATTGAAGGCTATATAGGTGTAGTGTATGAGTTAGAGGGAGGTGGAATCTAGTCTAAGGTCTTGAAGTGTGAGATATATATAGGAATTCGAGATTTTGGAGTAGTTTTTACAGAGCTTCGCTATCAATTTCGATTCTTGAATATGCAAAGGGGGAGGTCCTAGGCTAAAATTGCCCTGGCACATTTGTTACATGCACCAGTATTGTTCCATTAGCAGAATGCCACGTGGCACACATTGTACTGGCTAAATCTTAAGGGCTAAGCAAAGTTTGATCAATTTGATCAAAATCTAGGTGCATGTAGCATACGTATCGCCACCAAGAATGTTTGTTTAAACTTTGCCTCGATAATTGTGCAATTTGGAAAAGATTCAAGAAAATTGGTTGCGTCCACAATATTCTCCTAGTGTTTCTTATGACCTTAGAATTTTCGGAGAGTATGAAAGGTGTTTGGAAGAGTGAAATATCATCTTGGGAAGCGTGCACAAAAATAAACTTTTGTGGAGCATTCATGATATGCTCCGCGGATATTCAAAAGTAGCCGTTTTTTAGCCACGTGATTGGGGCCTTTGAGAAGCGATCTCTCTTATCAGACTATACCAATGGAATGTGCTCTAGAAATACTTTTAGAAATGTTCTATTTTACGCATTTCCCAAGTCGTTTGACGGTGCATTATAATTAGGGAATGGGAGAAAAAGTCAACCTTGGCGAAGAGTCTGTGAGATGTTCCAAGGGTTACTAAAAGTAACTGTCTTCGAGCCATGCGATCAGTAGCTTCGGGAATCGATCTATTCAATCAAGCCATATCGATGGAAAGACTTGTGGTCAAGCTTTTAGGAATTCTCTGATTTACACATATCTCAAGTTGTTTGATGGTGCGTTATAATTAGGGTATCGGGAGAAAAGACAACCTTTGTGAAGTGTCTATAATACCAATGGAGCTTTCGTTCAGTTGCAAGTGTTTAGAGTCATGGGGCGCACCTTGGGTTAAACAAGGGTGTATGATGAGACCCATCGTTCGATACCCAAAGCCGGCATAGTTTCGAGGCGCGTTTAGATCGTCAAGGGTAAAATGGCCATTTTGATCGGGATTGGTTGAAAAGGTCAAAATAGGTTGGAGTGGCATGTTAAGTCTGCCAGACTATTCGGAGGCGGTCCCGAAAGATGTTTTCTCTATTTGGTGGGATTTGTACTGTGCTGGGGTGCCTAGGGATAAAACGATCATTTTGACCAAAATTGACCGGAATGGGACCGAAATTGGACAAGACGGCATATTGAGTATGCCTAACTGTCTAGGAACACTTTGGAAGGGTGGACTTCCCATCTTGAGGGATTTTGAACTTTCTCAAAGACGTGGCTGAAGGCCCAAGGGGCAAGCTTGGTTATTAGGCCTCTGTTGGGCCCATTGGGCCCAAGAAGCAGTTGAGTGATTGAATAAGGGTCTAAAAGTTAATTTGGGCATGAATGTGCCTACTGAGTTTTGAAAGGGAGTTTGGTAAAGCCGAAGATTGCCGAGCGGGCAAAAATGGAGTGCTTACAATGCTTATACATATGTATATATATATGTGTGTGTGTGTGTGTGTGTATGGCATGAGATGAAGCATTGCTGCTTAATTGCCTAATCTTTTATAAAAAATGATTTATTTGTTTAATTATACACTTAAAAGTAGTTTCTCAAATAATATTGCACTAACAATCCAAGATATTTCTTTGGCCTTTTGCTTGATCCTAGTGTATAAAATGGAAAATAATAAATACCTATTCTCATATATTTATTTATAAAATTAAAAATATTTATGACATAATTATGACATCACGGTTTGATTTCAATTGACCTGACGGTTAAACCAATGACCCGTGACCCTGTCTTTTTTTCAGTTCGTTGAATAGTCCAGTTTTCAAAACATTGCTAGTGGGTCAGTCTAACCCTAGTTGGTTCAATCCTAGGTCAACCTAACCCTAGGTTGACTAAACCTTAGTGGTCCGACCCTAGGTCAACCAAACCTTAGTTGGTCCAACCCTAGGTTACCTTAACCCTTATTTGCCCAACCAAGGCTAGGTAGCTTCAATATTTTAACTCTAGGTTTTTCAAACCCCAACTTGAACCTAAAAATGTTTACAAAAACTCTTTTAAACTTGTCTTAATCTAAAATGGCTAGACACTTACCATTTTTCAAATGCTACTTTCAAAAATGATTTCAGAAACTCACAATCCTAAGGTGATCCCAACCCTCCTCATGATTAGGGCTACCTAAGGAAAGTAATACGTCAAATGGAACCTACATGGTTCATTTTAAGGTTTTTAAACCCCAAACATATTTTAAAAATCTTCAAACCAACTTTCAAATATCATATTCTTGAAGCAATCCTAAGCCTTCCCATGGTTAGGGTTGTTCAAGGTGAAGTAAGATATCCAAACAAAGGTTATACAAACCCAAAAGTCCAAAACCCTAGGGAAGTGTCTACCCTCTTTTCTAAAAATATTTTCCAAAACTCATAGCCTTGAAGGAGCTTAGTTCTCTATTAACTAATCTTTTGAATGCAATGAAACATCAACGTACCTTTCATAAGGTACATAAAAACTATTTTCAAAAATCTTTTCAAGACAAGTTCATAAGAGTTTTTCCAAATTCAAGTCTTACTTTCAAATCCCTAATCAAGTTTTCAAAACTTCCAAAAAATCTCTTGAGTTGTGTTCAAAAACATTTTAAAATACTTCAAATCCCATTTTAAAAGAACTTCCAAAAACCTTCAAGTTCTATTTTAAAAACACTCCAACATCCAATTTCAAATCAAAATTCTCTCAAGTGATTTTCAAATTTCAAGTAAAAAACTCTCAAGTCCTCTTTTTCAAAACAAGACCCCAATGAGTCTACAAAACTTTTCAAAGTCCCCAATGGGCGCATTTTCAATCAGATCCTTAGTCCGAACTATGATTGACTTGATTTTCATCAGACGAGATATGTAAGCAACCTTCATAGGTTTGGTCGTAACTCTATTTTCAACTCAAATGCCCCTTTTCAAAATCCAACCCCAAGTTCTTTCAAACTCTTTTTTAAATTGTATCACACATCATTCATCCCAAAAGTGATGACAAATCATTCTTCAAAACCTTTTCAAGTGGATATAATTGGACATTTAGTAACCGGAGTTTCAAGTGAGCGAACCCAAGGGTGAATAGACATGTAGGTACCACAAGAGTAGGGTAGGGCAATGATCTTAAGATATCTTCCCTACATATAACCAACCCCCGGACTATAGATTTCTGTTTCAAAGACCAAAATCGGAGTCATTTTTCAAAAGGACTTAAAACATTTTCAAAGGTTGCTAAACAATCCTATTTTCTAAAACACCTCTTAAGAGGACATTTTCAAGTTATTTCCAAAAAAAAACCTAGGTTTAATTTCAGATTGCACTTAGTTTTAGGTGACCTAACGCACCTTTAATCATATTAGGTGGCAATTCCAAACCTTTTTCAAATACAAAAAAAAAAATTTTAATCAAATGCATTTTAAGTTCAAACCCCGTCGCACTTTTTCTTTTAGGAAGGTGAGTTCTAATAGAGAAAGTATCGGGTTTTGTTTGAGTTAAGACTTAAACTTGAGGCAAAAACCGAGGCCCGACATGATATTTTTGCAATGTAAAAAATGAAAAGAGAAAATTTAGAAAAGGAAGTAAAAGTAAGGGAAGTATAACAAGTTTAAAGAGAGAGAGAGAGAGAGAGAGAGAGAGAGAGAGAGAGAGAGAGAGAGAGAGAGAATAAAGAGGTTTGATATTTGAAAAAAACAAATGGAAGGAAGAGAGCAATATCAAATGAAATTGGGAAATTGGAAGTGTATTCTTATTGATCATTACATGCCTTGATTACACATGTTTTGATTCCTTTATCCTTCCCTCCTCCCTACCTTATACCTCTTGGCCAAGCTATAACCTTAGAAAGTCCTAATTGATCCAAAGTGTATATGTGATTTGAGAATTCATTGGAGTATAAGTCATTCTTTGTCAATTACTTTGATTGGTGCTTAACTATGGATATTTTTTCATAAAGCCATGTTAAGTCAGGATACACTTTCATTCTTTCGATTTTTGTAATCAAATTGCTCTTTTGTGGTTTTATCTATTTACTCTTATGATGAGCTCTTCCATTATGAGGACCATGTGTGTTCATCTTTCTTGTAAGTGTATGCTAGGTGAGGATTTGAATCGAGACTTAAAGGATGTGATTGCATAAGTGTGTTACACTTGAGTTATATTGCATTGTTTCATCACACACTCACTTGAATTTCTCTTATGTTACTTTATGATTTAATCTTGCTTGTATTAGGAGATAGGATGAATTGAGGATTAGCTTGAACAAGTTTATGCATGCCTTACGTGTCCTCATGAATCTTTGATTGCAAGCTGCAAATAGAGATTTGTAGGTACTATCACTGAAAACCCTCACGAGATACCACTCATCCACTAAGGGTAACCTAGAGCTTTAAAAGCTTAATGGATAATCTAAATGCATTCGTGACTCGTACAAAAATGGAGATTATCTTTTAGATTTTAGTATTTTTCTAGGGACTAACAAAAAACAAGTTGAGGGTGTGATTGTAAACACCTTAACTCGTGCTTTATTAGCCTTGGTTTAGGAATTTATATACCTCTTCAATTAGATTTTAGTATTAACTAAATTTATTTGGCTTTATATAGGTTTTGAGTTAAAATTGGAGGACTTCGGACAAAATTCACACATAAGTTTCAAGTAAATGCTGTCAAAGTACAAGTTACTGAAGCTGTGGTTCAAGCTGCTAAAGCACGTAGAGCTAAAACTTTAGAAAACTATATCTCTCAAACCAGAAATGTGACTAGGTTCATAATATATCGATTTTATATCAATTTTTGAGATGTGCTTAATCGTTCAAATGGGGTGACCGTTGAAATGCCCATTTGAGCGGGATGACCCGTTAGAACGGCCATACGAACGGGCCATCAAACTGTTTGAATAGTCAGGAAACTCCAACTACTTGTTTTAAGAGTTTGAATTAGGTTAGCAAAGTCGTTCAAATGACTTCCTAAAGGTTAGCGTGTCTCTACTTTTTTCAGCTTATTTTAGGTAGTTTTATGCCCAAATTTAAAGATCTCTTCTTCTTTTACATGGTTTTAGAGAGTGGTAGGAGTAGTTTTAGAGAGAAAAACTCTAGATTTCTTAGCAGTTCTTTGTTTTCATTGTAATGAAGTACAATTTTCATGAATTCAATGCAAATTTCTATGGAATCAAGTAGCTAATTCTTCTCTTGGGTTCAATTGAGAAGATCATCCAAGGGTTTCAAGGTTTTCAAATGAGATAAATCATAAATTCATTGTTCTATCTTCTTAGGCTCCTAATTCTTAGAAATTGAAGTCTAGATCTCTAAGAACACTTAGATTATTAACTATGTTTAGTAATTTCAATGCACAATTTATAGATTTCTATTAAAATTGCACAAATCAATGACATTAGTCTACGAATCTTAAATTGATTGTAATTCTAACTTCAAGTTACTTTTTAATTGAATTTGTGATAATCATTTCCTAGATTCTATTGAAATCTTGTGTTTTTTACTAAGTCATTTTGTTTTCATACATAAACCTTCAATTTGGTATGAGGGTTGCTTAGATCGATGGTATGAATACATAAATCTCATTGTTTATATATCTAAGTGGATTATCATTAATTTCGTTATTTTAATGGTCCAAATCCTCCGAATCAAAGGCTCGCGATGAAATCAATGATTTGAGTTATCAAACCTTATTGGAACCTTGGGTGAATTGGATGGTTGGATCAATTGGATCCAAGTCCTTTATCTTAATAGTTTACTTGTTTTAATATTGTTTTAGTTTAGCCGAATCAATTTTTCAAAATCAAGTGTTTTTTATTTTACTTTTTTGAGAAGTAATTTCATTTGAGTTGTTGCAAATTTTGAGAGAAATGGACACTATAATAGAATGGTGCACCTTCCAAACACAATTAATCTATAGCCAAGCTGTTATATACCTGTTATTTTGAACACAGCCAGGCTGCTATAAAGTGAAATTGGTAAAAGGAATCATTGCAAGCATAAAGTTGTGTGGATGAGGATAGAAGAAAGAGACAATGCCTTTGAGAGAGGTGCAAAAATATTTGTAATATCGTCTCCTTAATTACCATGTACAATGCCTAAAAAGTGAAAACTATGCAATTTAATTTATAGTGAGAGTATTTTTCTTGCCAAACAGTGCGCAATACATGGAGAGCTTCGAGATACAAGGTTATCTATGTTCTTACAATCAATTGAATTAATTCGATTTCTTCCTACCTAATAAATAGCTTGAAATACATTGTTAAGCTCATTTTCTAATAGCTTAAGTTTTGAGGACAATATCAATCTAACATGATATTAGAATTCTAATAACTTTATCTCTGTCAGTTCTCCCATTATGTTCATCATTCTTGTACGCTTTGTTAAAAAGTATGTGTGCATTGTTTGTCACACCTCCAACTTAATTAGATATCATCAATGTCACATTAGATAAGGTGTGATCGCACAGGCCACTGTGCCTGCGAATGACAGTGAACAACATCTTACCATACACCAAAAGATGAACCGCAAATTGACTAAACAGATATATAGACAAGAACTATGCATCAATACCATACTATATAGTAAAAGTAAACAATAGGCTATTTACATCATTACAAATTTATGACATAAAGTATTATATAAAACTAAGTCCTAATGTCTCAAACAAAACATGGAAAAAAACAGAAGTAAAGCATCAAAAGCTCGCCCCCAAGACTCAACACACCTGACACCGATATAGACACCATCGCGGTAACGATCAGGACTACAGTGAACCTAACTCCATCCTTAGCTCACTAGTCAAAAAGGTCTGTGTAGGCGTGAGCTAAAAGTCAACGTGCTTACAGTAGATAATCAAATTCATAAAAAAATGATAACGAGCACCCACAATGCACATCCAGCTACAAATGATCACATCCAAGTATAAATGATCAATGTATATATATCATGAATGTCTCAATGCAATGAATGTATCACTCACATATGCGTGCAAGTTTAGATAACATTGGCCCTATGAGTGATGGCTCATTATCAAGGATGTCTCACATCAATACCTTTTTAAATCAACCCCATATCAGTTAATCTTTATATTAGCCCCACATCGGCAAAACTTTTCTCCATGAAATGCATTGGCATATAATATGTACGGTATGCAATGCCATCTCAAATATAACCTCTAATGTCATCTCATATCTCACCTCACATATACCATCATCAATATCATGTTATAAAAAAATATCAAACAATTCAAGATGAACAAGACCATTTATATTCCCACAATCAACACCGACATTCGTAACAATACAAACAATAAATTCACTTACATATGAATAAGATTATCTCAGTTCCCACATGTCATTGCACACACACACCACAACAAAGATCACTACTTGGATGTCGTTAAAGGATCTTGCCCTCTGTTGGCTCCTATCACCACAATCGTGTTAGTTTAAGAAGCTCAATGTATAATTTCGTCATAATACCTGAACATAACGTATACACCCCCAAAGAAGCCATAGAACTGACATGATGTATTAGAAATGTCATATGATAGCCTTAATTAAGCTCCTAATGTAATGCAATAGTTGAAAAGTACCAAAATTCACTAAATCTTCTAATCTGCCAAAACTCACACAGGCCTCATAAAATAGACATAAGTTTGTGAGATTATACCAAAAAACCACAAACTTTTGCGAATACGAAATAGCCATCTCATAGAGTATCCCTACCAAATTTCATTTTTATGGAACAAGTCTAAATATTTATTTGGTATTTTATAAGACAGGACAGTGCTGTAGAAATGAGAATCTAACAGCATATGGTCTATTTTTTAGAGGTTATTAACATAGGTAAACAATATCACAATGATCTAAAATTTGGTACATATTATCATCCATATATCTAACAGACATAATAAAAATTTCATAATTTTTTTACTACTCTAACTTGGTCTAATGTTAAGTCAAACTAGGGGTCGCAGATCTGGGCATCAGAATTATATAAAGACAGTCCAACTTAAAAAATTCATCATAATTCAAAATTATAATATTTTTTCATTAAACCAAAGCTCAAATTACAATCGTAAATCTAAGTTAAAGTGTTCAATAATTAAGTCACAAATAAGATTTGTAATTAGTTCAAAACGTCTCCAAACAGCAGCTCTATCTTAGAGATAACTCTAGTTATGGCAGCCATGGATGATTCCAAATTTTTACCATGAAAGCCCTCATCTCCTACTCCCATTTACATGGCCTATAAGACATTGACATGCAAGAAGCCATGAATACACCATCACAAAATCATGAACATGAGATGTCTCACCTTAGGAATAAAGAGACAAGCCTTCCCCTTCAATCTCTTCTTCTTCTTCTTCTTCTTTCTCTCATTTCTCCTCTCTTCTTCCTCTTCTTTTTTCTCTTCTTTCTCCTCTCTTTTTCCTCTTCTCTCTCTCTCTATCTCTCCTCCATCTAAATGATAAGGAGTCAACAAACTCATCACTTAACTTTCATCTCCCAACTCCTAGTCAATCTAGCTAACCTCCCTACCAAATAGTCCACCAACTAACTCACCATTGACTCACCAATGATGAGATGACACATGCCACACATACATGCACTCACATAATTTTACATACCAATTAATCATGCAATAAATGTAGTTAAATTAAATAAACTAATTAAACTAATTCTAATATATAATTAAACTAATTATGAAATTATAAGATTAGGGTCTCACAACTCTCCCCTCCTTAAAGAATTTCGTCCTGAAATTCTCTTAGCTCATGAAAAAAAATATGGATACTATTTTTATATTATCTCCTCGCTTTCCCATGTAGCTTCTTCTACATATGGCTCTTCCAAATAATTTTCACCAATGGAATCACCTTATTACAAAGTACTTGATCCCTTCGATCTAGAATCTACACTGGCTCCTCAACATAACTCAAATCATCTGCTAACTCAACCGATTGTTGAACCAACATATGAGACTGATCTGGCACATACTTCCTCAACATAGATATATGAAAAACATTATGTAGCTTGGACATCTCTGGAGGTAGATCTAACATGTAAGTCACAACACCAACTCTTTTCACAATAGTATACGACCCAATATATCTCGGATATAATTTACCCTTCCTTCCAAATCTCAAGACACCTTTCCATGAAGAAACTTTAAGAAACACTTGATCTCCCACTTTGAATTCAAGTTCACGCCATCAGTTATCTGAATAACTTTTTTGCCTACTCTGTGCCACCTTCAAATGCTCTTGAACTATTTTGATTTTCTCAATTGTGTCTTGGATCATCTCCGAACCCAATAACTATCTTTCACCGACTTCACTCCAATATACTAGAGTTCTACATCTCCTACCATACAATGCTTCGAATGGTATCATACCAATGCTAGATTGATAACTGTTGTTATACGCAAACTCCATCAAAGCAATTTAATCACCCCAACTACCTTTGAAATCAAGCATACAAGTATGTAGCATATCTTTCAAAGTCTTAATATAGTCCTCTCAGATTGTCCATCTATCTAAGGATGAAAGGCCGTACTAAACTTCAATGTTATACCCATAACTTGTTGAAGACTCAACCAAAATCTCAAAATAAACCTTGGATCCTTGTCCGAAACTATAGATACTAGCGTTCCATGCAGTCTGATAATCTCATTCACGTATAACTTAACATATTTAGCCAGCGTATAAGTAATCTTTACCAGAAGAAAATGAGTTGACTTGGTCAATCTATCCACAATAACCCATATAGAACAATAGGAATTTTTGATAGTCCCACAACAAAATCCATAGTGATATGCTCTCATTTCCATTAAGGTATTAAGAAAGGTTGTAACAAACCTGCTGCTCTTTGATGCTTAGCTTTCACCTGTTGGCAAGTTAAACATTTTGCTACGAATTCAGCAATATTCTTCATACTTGGCCACCAGTATATCTCCTGAAGATCTCTATACATCTTGGTACTCCCTGGATGCATAGCATATAATGAATGATGTGCCTCCTCTAAATTTTATTCTTCAAAGCTGAATGATTAGGTACACAAAAGCGATTTTCCAACATCAAAGTACCACCATCAAAAATAGAGAAATTAGTGCTCACCTGCTCTGTCACCTCTTGCCTCATCTTCGCCAACTGCTCATCTTGCATTTGAAGTTTCCGGATTTGATCAAGCAATAATGATCTCACCCATAAAATGAGCTAATATGACACCCATACCTTTCTATTTAAACTCCACTACCAAAGAAGTCACTTCCTCATATAATGCTGCCTGATGACATTGTGATTAGACCACATAAGTGTAGTCTATTGCCTCTAAACGACCCTTTGTTAGTCGTAGTTTAGGGTTAATTATGCTTTCTTTGCTGTATATTGCATTGAACTTCGTACTCCATCCCATTTCAGGTATTTAAGGCTAAAAAAGTCAATTTGGAGTCAAAGAAATTATTCGAGCTACAAGCGTGGTTTGTCGAGGAATGTTCCCGAGACCTTGTCTTGAAAAACGTGCAAGTTTCTACTCGTAAATTGAAATGGGATAAATGATACGACGTTGGAAAGCCTTCCCAAAGTTACACATGTTTACGTCTAATGAGCATCAACAAATTTTGACTCCAAGGGCCTCAAACAAGGCGATTGCAAAAGAGGCGAGAAAGTGGATTTTCGTTCGAATGCCCAAGAAGCTGTTCGAACGACAAGAGGAAAAACAAGACCAGAAAATGGCCTGTCGTTGGAATGCCCAGACCAGCCATTCGAACAACTCGAGATCTTGCATCCCAAATATATCCTATCATTCGAACGCCAGCTACAACTATTCGAACAGCGATGAACTTCACAGCTGCCGTTCGAACGCCTGTCCAGCCGTTTGAATGACCAGGCAATTTTTTGGCAGATTTTAGGGTTCGAACCTTGTGCCTATAAATACCAATTTTCATTTTATGTTTGAGATATCAGAGTAGAAGGGTGACGAATACTTAGGGTTTTTGTAAGTTTTTCATTTATTTAGTTTATATTTGTTAGATTCTTGCTTATTTGTAGTTGTAATCTCTTAAACACTAGTTTTAATACAAGTTACTTCAATTCCTTGCATTAAATTTATGATTTCCTTTTTTCCCTTGCATTAAATTCGTATTTTCAGTTTGTATTCCATTATTTCGAAGTCATTCCTAGATGGAGATGAGTAGCTAACTCTCTCCATATCGGGATTGATTAAGACTGATTGAAAGTCTTGGATGAACATAGGGTGTTAGATTTCGGGTTTTAAAGCTAAATATTCTATTTTCATCGTTCTTGTTGTTCTTCGTTCTAGAAAACATTAAAAACTTGGACAATTGATTATGTTCAGTAACGTTTATACATGAGTTTATATTCAGTATATGCGTTGCACGAATCGATGGTATTCGTCCTCGAATCTAAAAACACGATTTACTCTAGAAGTTGAATTTCTAAAGAACACCTTGTTTTTATCGCTAGAACTTCCAAATTCGAGACTCACGACGTAGTCGAAGAATTTGAGTTATAAAATACCTCCTTTGGATTTAAAAAAAAAAAAAATAATCGGTTGGATCAATTAATCCTGAGACTTTAATTTTAGTTTGCTTTAATTTAATTGTCTAGTTGTTAATTACTTTTATTTTCATTGCAATAGTTTAGTAATTCAAAACTCTCATCAAAACCCAAAAGATTTTCGGTCTTTCTATTTTTCTTTTTATTTTAGATTCAATTCACTTAATTTCTAGTCAACCCGAGTTAGATTAGTGTGAGTTGAGTGTCAAAAGTCTATATTGGGCTAGGTCCTTGAGGATAGAATACCCAGACTCACCAAATTTTATACTTCAATCGTGACACCCGTTCTCTTGCGAGGAAGCTCAAATTTACACCATATTTAGGAGCGATTCAAGTTTTGGCACCATTGCCAGGGACTAAAGGCACGAGACAAGTACTAACTAGCTTTAGGTTGAGGAGGAATTGGTGGATTGCATCTCCATCAATCTACCATGATGGAGGAATCTTCGGCTTAGGCTATGGGTAACTTCATTCCATTTTTTATTTTAGAGCACTTATTTTTGTTTTTACTTTAGTTACAATGGGTTGGTGCATCTTTGTTGTGGGATTTGGAGGACAGGTTATTTTCATACACTTGTTGGTTGGTCTAGCATACCTATTGCTCATGGATTATCCTTGGTCATACACAGCACAACCATAAGACTTGTATCCACCTCTAAACTATTCGGAGTGGAGCTCTCACGCTCTGTCATATGCTTCTTATGAACAACCACCACAACAACCATACTACCATGAATCACCTTCGTCTCCACCATATGCTTATGATTTATCTACACCTTTTACTTCACCTTACATGTTTCATGAGACATATCCTTCACCATCTTATGAATCTTTTTTAGAGAATCAAGAGAACGTGTAGTCATTTCACATGCCATATCAAACAGCTATGTCCTCGGGGTTCAAGAATACTAATAAAGAGGCACGAGATGACACTCTTGCACAAATTCGTCAAGAGTTAGATGAACTAGATCAATGGTTGACCCTATTAACACAAGGGGCAATGGATCACGAGAAGGAAGAGCTTCTAGCTCAACCTCCATATGATCCTACTTATGAGATGTTCACGATTCCATACATGAGTAGTCATGACCAAGGTCTCTCCTTTATTGTCCTTAAGAGTGAACATGAAATAAAGAACATCAACGTTTTCGAGGTGTCTGATCCAAGGGACGACATTGTTAGGGTGGACCATGATAAGGAGGAGGATATGTGACGGACTATTATTCTTCACAAGGTGTTAGATACAAGGGAAGTTACGCCTATTATTGACGAGGTGAAGGAGGAGATGCCATTAGAGGGTGAGAGAGAAGGATTTGAGATAGAGGAGTCCAAAATTAGGGACTCCAAACAAGAAGAGAAGGGTAGTACTGAGATTGCCCTTAATGATGATTTTGGTTTGTCAAGTGTTGGGTATGTGCATGTCAAAGAAGATGTCATTGGTCTAGAGGTCATTCCTATCATGCCTAGGGATCATGAAATCCCTACTTTTGAGCCTCTAGCACCAAGTCCTAACCTACCGGAGCCTTTGGAGCTCCATGTCTTAATATTGGAACCAAACATCATTCCCATAGCCGACCAACTGAAAGAAAAGAAGGGTCACTCACTTAATGGTATGGGCATCAATGGCACATTTGTGCATGATCATTTTGTATTTTCTACATTTCATGACCCTTTTTACCCTTGTGTGCTTTCATGCTATATCATTAAGTTCATTAAAGAGGTTGTCATTGTATATTCTCACATTTACATGAACTCTTCAAAAATCTCTAGTTTGAGGATATGGAATCATGGTAAATTTTCACTTTGTAGCATTAGGTGATTGTCTCTCCAATTTGTGTAGGAGTAGGAGTAGTTGTTTTGTTTCTTTATTTTCTTAATTTGTGTTCTCATTATACGTTGGGGGGTGCATTAGGCACCCTATGTTCTCTTTTCCTACCATTTAATAGCATTTCATGCTTTGTTCTCATGCACTGGGGACATTGCATGACTTTAGTTAGGGGGAGGGAGACTACTAGTCTTTTTTGTTTTTTTTTTCTTTTTGTTTATATAAAAACCCATAAAAATAGAAATTAAAAAAAAAATAGTTCTATTCTATCAAACCTTGTTATACTTTATTGAGTAATTTTTAGGTATTAGTTTTCATGATTTCATCATGTGGACACTTGGAAGTCTTCGGTTAAAGTTTGATGTATCTTATGATTCGGTACTTTGGTTTGTATTTCTCACACTTTTTCATATACTATTCATGTTTATTGTTATGATTGGATGTGTTGAGTATATTTTTAAGGAACCATAGCTATTTTCCCTATCATTGCAATCATAAGGTTGAGATACTTTGTTTCATGCATTGAACTAAGTTTGAATGAATGATTGATTCAACTTTGTGATGTGATGAATTGCAAGTTTTTGTCATAAATTCATCATAAGAGAGAGCTTACATCGTGGTGCACTAGCATGTTATATGACATCTTACGTATCTCTCTTGTGCATGCATATCCTTATAAGATAGAGATTGTACCTTGTGAGTTTGGAGCCAAATGATCGTCTTTCGGAGTGACGTACATTTACTCGAGGAAACTTTGTTAATCTTCCATTGATTGAATAGCTTCGTTATTTTTTTATTTCGATTTGCGTGTTAAGTAGTAGTTGAAATACTTGACACCTTATACTTTTTTGAGGTTTTGACTTAATACTTTCTGGATTCGAAGTTGAGGCCATTTTATTTCTTTCGAGCTATTCATGTTCATTTCTTTCTTTCGATATTCGTGTACACATAATGTTGAGAACTATGTCAATGCTAAGTTAATGCATTACTTATAAGCATGTGAAGTTGTATGGAGTTGAGAGGAAAGAGAAGAAAAGAGAAAAAGAAAGTATATTGAAAAAATATATACAAGAAAAAAAAATGAAAAAGGGAAGTAATACAAAGAAGTGAAGGAACTTGAAAAGTCTAATATTGTTAAAAAGTTGGAAAACTGGAAGCGACTGCATTCTTGTTATCATGTGTAGTGCACAATGCATGTGTAAGTTCTATTACCACTTTCTTCCTTCCCCATTCTTGGCTCTTTTTTCACATGGCCTTAGCGTATTCAGATTACAAAAGTTATTAATTCAGTTGAGTATAAGTCAGTACATATCAAGTCTCTAGTTGTTATTTGAACCGTGAATGTTCTTTCACGAAGCTATGCCAAGTCGATACACTTACGTTTTAGCAGTTTTTGATGATTGGAATTGCTCATTTTGCATGTCTTATCCATTTACTCTTGTGACGAGCTTTCAACTGAGAGAACCTTGTGTGTTCATATTTTAGTTGAGTGTATGTCTTGGAAGACTTGGAATCAAAGCATAAAGTATGTAATTGCATGAGTTAAGACGGTAGAGTTATATGTCATTGATAGTACACTCTAATGTAATTTCCTCTCTTCGATACTTTATGCCTTTAACTTGCATGATTCATGATTTAGGAGGATCAAAATTTCTTTTGAATGGAGTTATTGCATGTCTGTCATATCTCTATTATCTATTTGACATGACATGGGTAGATGTTTGTGAGTGTTATCACTAGAAACCCTTACGAGATACCACTCGTCCATTGGGGTAAACTAGGGGTTTAAAGGCTTGGTGTATGCGCTAAATACACCCGGGACTCCTACGAAAGTGGAGCTTTTGTTTTCTTGTTTTAGTTTTGCTAGGGACTAGCAAAAAGTTACTTGGGGGCTGTGATTAGACCACATAAGTGTAGTCTACCGCCTCTAAATGACCCTTTGTTAGTCGTAGTTTAGGGTTATTTATGCTTTCTTTACTATATATTACATTTAATCTTGTACTCAATCTCATTTCAGATATTTAAAGCTAAGAGAGTCGATTTAGCTTCAAATAAATGATCCGAGCTACGAGCGTGGTTCGTCGAGGAACGTTTCTAGGGCCTTGTCTCAGAAAACATGCAAGTTTCTACTCTTAGATCGGAATGGGATAAAGGATACGCCGTTGGAAAGCTCTCCTAAAGTTACACATGTTTACGTCTAATGCATCGGCAAATTCTGACTCCAAGGGCCTCAAACAAGGCGATTGCAAAAGAGGCAAAAAAGTGAATTTTCGTTTGAATGCCCAAGAAGCCGTTCGAACAACAAGAGGAAAAAGAAGACTAGAAAAATGGCCTGTCGTTCAAAAGCCTAGACCAGCCATTTAAACGGCCTGAGAGCTTGCATTCTAGATTTGGCTTACCGTTCGAATGGCGATGAACTTCACAGATGCCGTTCGAACGCCTGTCCAGCCATTGGAATGGCAAAGCAATTTTCTGCCAGATTTTAGGATTCGAACCTTATGCCTATAAATACCAATTTTCATTTTATGTTCGAGATATCAGAGTAGAGGGGCGGTGAATACTTAGGGTTTTTGTAAGTTTTTCATTTATTTAGTCTACATTTGTTAGATTTTTGCTTATTTGTAGTTGTAATCTCTTCAACACTAGTTTAATAGAAGTTCCTTCAATTCCTTGCATTAAATTCATGATTTCGTTTGTTCCCTTGCATTAAATTCGTATTTTCAGTTTATATTCCATTATTTCAAAGTCATTCCTAGATGGAGATGAGTAGCTACCTCTCCTCATCTCGGGATTAATTATGAAAACCAATTTAAAGTCTTGGATGAACATAGGGTGTTAGATTTTGGGTTTTAAAGCTAAATATTCTGTTTTCATCGTTCTTATTATTCTTCGTTCTAGAAAACATTGAAAACTTGGACGATTGATTATGTTCGGTAATGTTTATGCATGAGTCTATACTCAGTATATGCATTGCAAGAATCGATGGTATTCGTCATCAAATCTAAAAACTCGATTTATTCTATAAGTTGAATTTCTAAAGAATACTTAGTTTTTATCACTAGAACTTCCGAATTCGAGACTCTCGACGTAGTTGAAGGATTTAAGTTATAAAATACCTCCTTTGGATTTTTAAGAAAAACAAATCAGTTGGATCAATTAATTCCAAGACTTTAATTTCAGTTTGCTTTAATTTAATTGTCTAGTTATTAATTACTTTTATTTTAATTGCAATAGTTTAGTAATTCAAAACTCTCATCAAAACTCAAAAGATTTTCGGGCTTTTTATTTTCCTTTTCATTTTAGATTCAATTCACTTAATTTCTAGTCAACCCGAGTTAGATTAGTGTGAGTTAAGTGTCATAAGCCTATATTGGGCTAGGTCCTTAAGGATACGATACCCTGACTTATCGGATTTTCTACTTCAATCACGACACCGGTTCTCTTACAGGGAAGCTCAAATTTTCATCATCTTTGGAAGCGATTCACATCGCATGCAAGACAGTCTACTTGAAGACTTCTGACTCATAGCATCAGCCACTACATTGGCTCTTCCCAGATGGTAATGAATCACACATTCATAGTCGTTAATTAGTTCCATCCATCTCCTCTGTCGTGTATACAAGTCTCGTTAAGTAAATAGATACTTTAAGCTTTGATGATTCATATAAATTTCACAAGGTTACCCATACAAATAATGCCTCCAGATCTTCAATGCGAATACTACAGATGCCAACTCCAAATCATGAATAGGATAGTTCCTTTCATATGTCTTCAACTGTCCTGATACATAAGCAATCACCCTTCCTTGTTGTATTAGCACACACCTCAATCCTTGATGCAAAGCATCGCTATACACCACAAAGTCTCCCTTCCCGGAAGGAATTGTTAATATCGGTGCTGAAGTCAGTTTAATCTTCAACTCCTTGAAACTGCGCTCACAATCAACTATCCATTCAAATGCCACATCCTTGCGAGTCAACCGTTTTAAAGGAACGACAATAAATGAAAATCCCTATATGAATCTCCGATAATAATCTGCTAATCCTAGAAAACTTTTGACCTTTAAAACATTCTTCGATTGTTCCCAATTCATAATACCTCCAATTTTTCTTAGATCAACATTAATTCTCTCAACAGATAGCAGATGCCCAAAAAACACTACTTCATCAAGCCAAAATTCACACTTACTGAACTTAGTATATAATTGCTTATTCTGCAAGGTTTGCAATATAAGTCTAAAATAATTCTCATGGTTTTCTTGATTATGAGAATATATCAATATATCAGCAATAAAGACAATCACAAAAGAATCAACAAAAGATCGAAATACCTGGTTCATCAAATCCATGAAGATAGCAGGTGCATTAGTCACTCCAAAAGGCATTACCAAGAATTCATAATGACCATACTGAGTACAGAATGCCGTCTTTGGTACATCACTGTCTTTTACTTTCAATTGATGATATCTGGATCTCAAATCGATCTTTGAAAATACTATAGCTCATTGTAATTGATCAAACAAATCATCAATTCGAGGCAAAGGATATTTTTTCTTTACAATAACCTGATTCAACTGCCGGTAATCAATACACAATCTCATGGTGCCATCATTCTTCTTCACATACAAAATTGGTGCTCCCCACGACGATACACTTAGCTGAATGAATCCCTTATCAAGCAAGTCTTGCAACTGAAGTTTTAACTCCCGTAATTCGGATGGTGCCATTCTATAAGGTGAAATTAAAATCAGAATAGTTCCCAATAATAATTCAATAGAGAACTCCACTTTCCTGTCTGGTACCACCCCTGGAAGCTCATCTAAAAAGACATCCAGAAAGTCTCGAACCACAAGGATCTCAGATAGCTTCAGTTCAAATTTGGTAGTGTTAACTACATGTGCAATATATCCTTCACATCCTTTCTATAACAGCTTCTTAGCTTCCAAAGCTGATATCAAACATGTTGAAACTACATCTCTTTTCTCTTGGAATTTGAATTCTGCTTCATTTTGCATTCCAAAAATAATTTCTTTCTTAAAGCAATCAATAGCGCATGATAAGAAGATAACCAATCCATCCCCAATATCAAATCAAAATCATGAATAGCCAACTGAATTAAGTCAACCACCAACTCGTTATCCCCAATCTTCACCCCACAATCTTTATATACCATGTTTACTTCGATCACATCTCCCACCGGTGTAGACACAAGTAAAGGTTGTGACAATGGACTACATGGTCTATCCAAATGCATACTAAATGCAATAGAAACAAATGAATGTGTGGAACCCGAATCTAACAACACATATACCTCTTTATGAATTATAGATAACATACATGTCACAATATTAGGAGTAGCCTGCGCATCCCTCATCATCATGGCATAGACTCATGCTTGAGTCCATGATTCAGGCATCGTAGCTTGTCCTGTTGTGAAAGCCCCATTGCTCCCCTACTTCCACTAGCAACATTACCTACTGAAGATGCTGCCGCAAGATTTTGAGTACAGTTCCATGCTATGTGTCCCAGCTGTTCACACTGATAGCATTTGTTGGACCAGGGCACTAGACAATCTCTAACAATATGCCCCTCAACTCTACATCGATAGCAAACGATTCCCCTGGTGCTACTCCCCAAAGATTTCGAACTGGTAGACCTAACTGGTGATCTCCATGCTCCTCGGCCCCTAGAACTTCCTGTGCTTCTCACATTACTGAACCGTGCACCACCCAATCTAGGATTAAATTGTATTCATCTTTGTTCCATAATTGGAGCAGATTCTAAGGCCTCTATCAAGATGTTCCAGCTCCAGAATGAAACATCCCCTTCTTGAGCTATTCCCGTCTACCTGAATATTCTTTCACATCCGACTCCCCAATTTTGGATTTGTTTACCAGTTCCAAATACCTTGTGAGTTCAAATGGAGCTACTCGGGATTGCATAGGCAAGTCTAGGCCCTATTCAAATCGCTAGCATTTTGCATCCTTAGTGCATACTAAGTCGGCTGCAAATCTGGACAAACTTGTAAAGTGCTCTTCATATTCTAGTACTGACATTCTCTCTTGTTTCAATGTGATGAACTCCTGCTCTTTTTGATAACGGTAGATAAGCAGAAAGTATCACTCATTAAAGATCCCCACAAACTGTTGCATTGTGATCGGTCCTCCTTTAGGTTGAGCAGTCATCATGCGCCTCATAGCTTCCCACTAATTCCGCGCCTCACCTTTTAACATAAAAGTAGCCAAGGATAATCTCTGTTCATTAGTTACTCTCATCACCTTAAAATAGCCTCTAACTTTTTGAGCCATTCCTTGGCCACCAATGGATCAGTCGCCCCCACAAATTCTAGTGGATTCAGCTTTATGAACTGTTCATACAAAGTGTTACTCCTCGATGCCGGTCTTGCCATATGAGATTCCATAAATTATGCCATAAGATTAGGAAGTTTGTCAGTGGCATCGAGGACACGTAATTCCTGAGCTCTTTGCTTTGCACCTCTAATTGAAGCTGATAATCCTCTCCAAACTCTTGTTGTGCCATTCTTTCTCCACCAAATCAGAATAAGTACACCACATATATATAGTTCACACACTCCTTAACGACCTAACCAACACTAAAAATAATCTACGGTTCACTGCACTCTAGACACCAACTCAACACCATAGCTTTAGTATATAAATAGGCCACAAAACACAGTTCTAGTACAAACTACAACTCTGATACCAAGCTGTCACACCCCTAACATAATTAGACATCATTAATGTCACATTAGGTAGGGTGTGATCGCATAGGCCACCATGCCTGCAAAACGACACCTTATCATACACCAAAAGATAAACCGCAAATTGACTAAACAAATATATAGACAAGAACTATACATTAATATCGTACTATATAGTAAAAGTAAACCACAGGCTATTCACGTCATTATAAATTTGTGACATAAAGTATTATATAAAACCAAGTACCAATGTCTTAGACAAAACATGGCAAGAAAAATATAAGTAAAGCAGCAAAAACTCGCCCCCAAGACTCGACACCCCTGACATTAACATAGACGGCACCACGGCGACAACCAGGACTACAGTGAACTGAACTCCATCCTTAGCTCACCTATCAAATAGGTCTATATGGTCATAAGCTAAAAGTCAACATGCTCACGGTAGATAATCAAATTAACAAGCACCAACAATGCACATCCAGCAATAAATGATCACATCCAGGTCTAAATGATCAATATATGTATATATCATGAATGTCTCAATGCAATGAATGTATCACCTACATGTGCACGCAAGTTTAGATAACGTGGTCCCTATGAGTGATGGCTCGTTATCAAGGATGCCCCATATCAACACCCATTTAGATCAACCCCACATCGATTAATCTTTAGGTTTGCCCTACATTCGCAAAAACTTTCTTTATGAAATGCATTGACATACAATATGAATAGTATGCAATGCCACCTCAAATATAAGCTCTAATATCATCTCATATCTCACCTCACATATACCATCATCAATATCATGTTATAAAAAAATAATCAAGCAATTCAATATGAACAAGACTATTTATATTTCCACAATCAATACTGACGTTCATAACAATATAAACAATACATTCACTTCTATATGAATAAGATTATTTTAATTCCCACCTATCACCGCACATACACACCACGATAAAGATCACTCCTTGGATGTCGTTGAAGGATCTTACCCTCCGTTAGCTCTTATCACCACAACTGTGTTAGTTTAGGAATCTCAATGTATAATTCCACCATAATACTTGAACATAATGCATGCACCCTCAAAGAAGTCATAGAACTGACATGATGTATTAGAAATGTCATATGATAACCTTAATAGCTAAAAGGTATCAAAATTCACTATGTCCTCTAATCTGCCAAAACTGACACAGGCCTAATAAAATAAACATAACTTTGTGAGATTATACCAAACAATTCCAAACCTTTGGGACTACGAAATAGCCATCTCATAGAGTATCCCTACCAAATTTTATTTTTATGGAACAAACCTAAGTATTTATTTGGTATTTTATAAGACAGGGTAGTGCTGCATAAATGAGAATTTAGCAGTAGATGGTCTATCTTTAAGATGTTATTAATATAGGTAAACCATAATACAATGATCTAAAATTTGGTACATATTATCATCCACATATCTAATAGATACAGTAAAAATTTCATAATTTATTTGCTACTCTAACTTGGTCTAATATTCTATCAAACTAGGGGTTGCAGATCTGGGTATCAGAATTCTGCAAAGATAGTCTAACTTAAAAAATTCACCATAATTCAAAATTATAATATTTTTTAGTAAAACTAAAGTCCAAATTACCATCATAACTCTAAGTTAAAGTGTTCAATAATTTAGTCACAAATAAGATTTGTAGTTAGTTCAAAACGTCTCCAAGCAACAGCTCTATCACAAAGATTACTCTAATTATGGCAGCCATGGATGATTCCAAGTGTTTACCATAAAAGCCCTCGCTTCCTACTCCCATTTACATGGCCTATAAGACATATACATGCAAGAACCCATGAATACACCATCACACAACTATAAACATGAAATGTCTCACCTTAGGAATGAAGACACATGCCTTCTTATTCAATCTCTTTTTCCTCTTCTTCTTTCTTTCCTTTCTCCTCTCTTCTTCCTCTTCTTCTTTCTCTCCATTCTCCTCTCTTTTTCCTCTTTTCTCTCTCTATCTCTTCTGCATCCAAATGATGAAGAGTCAACAAGCTCCTCACCTAACTTTTATCTCCAACTCCTAGTCAATCTAGCTAACCTCCCTACCAAAGAGTCCACCAACTAACTTACCAATGACTCACCAACCAACTCACCAATAATGAAATGACACATCTCACACATACATGCACCAACATAATTTTACATTCCAATTAATCATGCAATAAATATAGTTAAATTAAATAAATTAATTCAACTTATTCTAATATATAATTAAACTAATTATGGAATTATGAGATTAGGGTCTTACATTATCATTTTTAATTTCTTTAACTAATATAAGCATGTCTGTATTATTTACTACAAGGACATAAATATATATATAGTGCATAAAGTATTAAAACTCCATGTTAATATGAGTTCTTCTTCTTTGAATATAAAGGTAATAAACTCTTAACCATTAACATATATCATTCTTAAACTGTAGCAAGGTACGAAGTGAAATCCATATAAATTCAAATATTTCATTTTGTTAATAAGGGGAATCCCACAACTACCTATTATCGTTCTCAATACTAATTATCTTATGTAAATCACAATTAGTACCTAAATTAATATTTGTATGGGATTCGGCTCCCCTCCAAACCTTAATATTTAAAATCCGCTAGACTTCTTATCTCACTACGCCATGTGTTAGTCACTTAAATCTAACGGATAATGTTATTTTATTTAAACTCACGATCTTACTTAACGTTAAAAAAAATAGCAAAATGAGATCGTGCATTTAAATCAGATAACAACATTATCCATTGAATTTCATTTATCAAACATGGCATAGTTAGATTAAAAGTCTAAAGGATTCTGGATATCAAAGTTTAGAGGAGAGCTTTGCCCATTTGTATGCCCCTAGTTACTTAAGATGTTTGTCTAGTCTTGACTGTCACAGTCCAGCCTTCTTTGGACCTTTGGACCATACGTCATTGGGTAGTGTCGAGTTGACACACTTCCAACTGGTCTATACTCTGATATAATTTTGTCACGACATAAAAATAAGAGCTACATGGTACAATACTGTCTACTTTAGAACTTGGCTTTTACAAATGTAAAACATGTTGTGGCAAGTATGGACATGTATCTATGCACTTTGCTTATTATTCCTCTAAGTCATGTGAGATTACAACGCATAGTCTTGGTTTCTCTCACCTCTCTTTCAAAGAGTTTAACACTACCGTAACCTATCTGTGAAATCTCACCTGCCCGTGTGCAACCACTAATCTCGGTCATAATTTCTTACGTCTCCACTTCTAGAGCTTAATTAATGGCATTGAATTATCATACCAAACCTTTTAGCTTTCTTCTCTCCTCCACTTTCTCTAAAACTTGTCAACATTATAAGTTCCAGTCTATTTTGAAATAGGTATTTATATCAAGAACCCATTAGGTATTGGACACTAACATGCCTAATTCCTAACTACAACTCATTCTTGTCCCTTAAAATCTAATAGAAAATGTTATTCTTTCAGAATTTTTGTACAGAATTTTGAACTAAAATGATATGACAGTGACAGTTTTATAATTAAAATACATTTTGATAGGTTCTTTGTTTTAAAGTGATAGGCCCACAAGTCAGACACATCATTCTGAATATAAATTCTGTATAAATTTTCTGAATTTATAGCATTACCCAAATCTAATTCTGGGCTCAAAACAGCCCGCCAGTTTGGTCCCTACCTTCGCCCTTCCCGACAAGGCAAATGTGTGTGACAAGACCAAAGGTCATCCATACAGATATGCACCAAAGAAAGAAAGATGCGAACAAGAAGGAATATACGGAAAGGAGAAAGCATTTCATATTATTTAGAGTAGTGAATATCATAGTGATTATATCGGTTTCATAGGTGAACGCTAGTGCAAACTTTAAACTAAAATGCTTAAAAATACTTAACCTAAATTCAGTCAGCATTAAAAACAGAAGCGAAAACAAAGGGCAACAATGAGTTATTAGAGCTCTTTTAAATAAATTGTCTCCTAAGCAAATGGAAGGAGAAAGGATTCAGTGCAAAGGTAGTAAGTACTACTACCGTTATGATTTGCATAACAGTAATTAAAATTTGATGAGTTCTGCAATATAAAGCTTAAATTTGCATAGTAGTAATTGGCACTTCCCCTACCGCTAAATATTTGTCTGAATGATAGGATGCCATCCATCTTCTACATTAACACGGCATCGATGTTTTATATAATTGAAAATGCTATTTATCACCAATATTTATAATTGGTTTTTGCTATTGTTCAAAATTTTGAACAAAGCATTTAGAGATACTTTTCCTTTTTGAAGAGATAGAAATAATATGAAGAAAAAAACTGCCATAATTCAGATAGAAATAATATCGGCAAAAATTAACAAATGCGCCCAAATTCAAAATTTTTGGAATTTGAGGGAAATGGTTTTTTAAGAATTCTATCAGTGAATCAAATTTTCAGCAAAAATTTGGCAGAAAACTAAGTAGGTTTTTCATAATTGCCCATGAATTCAAAACCGTGGAAATATTCAAATTAAAATCAACGGACTGGAATGATAAATATTTCAAAAGATTAAAAAAATTGTAATAGAAAGTTAATAATTTTAGGTACTAAGGATATGTTTGCTATAATTTTTTTGTATGTATGTAATGAGTTTGTCATTGTAAAACTTAAATCTAAATAACAACAGTTAATACTACCGTACTACATAATATTTATCCTAAACCATGCATCATCGTAGATGAAGAGAAAGTTCCAGAAAAATGGGAAGCTTTTCTTCAAGCATATTCTATGAACCCACCGCTCTTTTGACAATTTTAAAATAACAGAAACGAAACACCAGCCACTTCTATAAATAATCAACAATTTCTTAAACTTACCGATTAATACATAAAATATGGGACAAAAAGTAGGACTGCACCAATCAGAATTCAGAAATAGATCTATCTTAGTCATTAAAAAAGGAGAGGAGAAAAAGGTGAAAGAGTTGACTTAAAAACGGACTTGCGACTTACGAGAGGCCCTTTAACAAAAAGTAGGAGGGCTTTCTGAGCATGAGAAAAGGAGAAAAAAAAATTAAAAAAGAAGAAGCTTTCACATGTGTAACACTGTATCACGCTCCCATAAATCGACGGCTAGTATTCCATCGATCAACAACATCAACAATCATTAATTTTACAGAAACGTCGACAACCGTTGGATTATTTTGACCTGAAACATTTAGTACCATGGTAGCGAAATACGAGATACACAAGCTCTTCCACCCTCAGCAGAACGACGGAACGACGCCGTATCCAGCAGCCTCCGCCATGAAAGCTGATGGACCAGAGGTGAACATCCGGTCCACCACCACCTCTGCCTCAGCCTCAGCCTCGGTCCGCTTCGCGAAACGGCCTTTGATCCTCGGCCGCGTCTCGGCGTAGGCCTTCCTCGACGCGTATCGGATCGTCTTCTCGAACTTTCGGTTCTTCCTCTTCTCTCTGTACCTCAAAACTCTGGCTTCCCTGTCCGTCCCCTGGCACGGCGGAGTATTCATCGGCGTAGTATTCACCGAGCCAAAAGGATAAGATATTTCCGACATGGAGCCCCCATCGGGCACGACACCAACGTCCATTGACGACGAAGAAATCTGAAAATTGGGTTCGTTTTACATATAATTAGTTAAATGAAATGTGGCAATCTGAAATTAAGAGGGTAATTTATAGATCTGGATCTTACGCTTTGGCTGAGAGATTGAGCAGTGTAGGCTGTGAAGCTCTGTTTATTGGTGTACGAGTTGAACTTTGGGCTAGCGAAATCGATCTCCAGATAGTTATCTGATGATTGATCCATCAATTGCTGTGTCGTCGGTTGAAGAGATTTCATGGGTTGAACTGGAACAACCCTGTCAGTTCCAGGATTATGGAGGGAAATTGGGTATTCGAAATCCAAGAATTGATCGGAGTCCGAGAACAACAGCTCGATGGATTTCATGTCCGGCGTCTCGGAAACTAATTTGGTGGCTGGGTTGGGGAGGACCCAGGAAGGTGGGTTGGTTTCCGCATCTGCAAGGCAATTGTGGGAGCTATTGCCGTTGATTTTGTTGTCGACGTCGTCGTCGTTGGCGATTTCAGTGGTTTCATCGCCGGCGGGAACAAGGAAGGCGGCAGCGGCGGCGGACTTGACGACGGACTCGGCGGTGTCATAAAAGGGAGCCACAGGGAACCGCTCGTGGCGGCGGGCGAGGGGGTTGGCGGAGTGGATGTCTCGGTCGCACGTGACGCAGAGGGCAGCGGCGTCAGCCTTGCACGTGACGCTCGCCGGTGCGTGCTCGCAGACCTCGCACATCCACACGCGCTCGTGCCGCGAATTCCCCAACCTGTGAATCTTCGAATCACACCCCATACACAAAAAAGCCGAGTCAACCCGGCAGAACAGCAGGGCCACCGCGGACTTGCACGAGTCACACGGCTTTGCCACCAATCCCCACGCCGCCGGAAAACACTTCCCACCAGCACTACCCTCTTCCATCTCCCCTTCTCTCTCTTTTCTCTCCCTCTCAAAGCGTGTGGTAGTAGAGTCACCAGTGCGAGAACTGGCAATGACAATCCAGCTTTTGATTTGGGTTTCTGGGGGAGGTGTCCCAATATCTAGTCAGAAAATCTAGTTGTGACGAGTGCAATGCTGACACGTGGAGGAGTATTAGCCACGTAAAAGATTTTAAATGACATTATAATAATGATATTTTCCTGTTAAGTAGTTGTCAAGTGTCTGTGCCGACGTAGGGCCCACGTGGAGGACGCCGGATAGTAAATGTCCATTCTAACAGTCATGTTATTTTGTTAATATCGTATCATAAACCAACCATTACGCCAAATGAATATGTTAGAATCTTAATCACTTTGGCATATTATCATTTAGTAAAGTAGTTATAGATCATCTCTTCGAAATTTTAAATGATTAAATAATAACCGGAAGGGAGTTGGATGTAGGAATGGCAATTAAGTCCGAAAACTTCAATCCCTGATTTATCGCACACATAATAAGGGTGTAGGATTTGAATAAATGAATTATAAACAGAGTAGGATTTAAATTACCTTACCCCGAACTAGTTTTGATTATATTATAAAATTTCAAAATGTTTATATTAATTTAATAATATCTAATGTTCTTAGTAATTAAATAAATATTAAAGTTCTAATGTTACTTCTTATTCTTGATTTTGAAGTTCTTTTATTTTTTATTTCTTAATTTTATATTGTATTAATGTTTTTATGACTTGCATTAGTTTTATTTTTAGAGATTTATTTTTATTTTAAATTTTATACTAATTAAACTCATTTCTATCCGAACTCTGATTAATTTAAACAAGATGGGATAGGGTCGGGAGATTTAACCCATCAAAATTTTGTGACGAGATGTGAAATAAAGCTTTTCTATTAAATACAGTGTAAAATTTAGTCTAACTGGTGTAAAATTTAGTCTAACTGGTACCGAACAACGTATGATTCTTAGTATATACATAAGCCATTGCAATCCTAGTGACAGCCTGGTTGATTAAATTTCCGTGAGACCCGATTGTGATGGAGCGACATGTTCAAGTTGTAAAGCTCTTATGGCAAGTTGGCAAACCAAACTCTAAAGGCTGTTAAAGGGTCACGAGTGTCAAAACCTTTTACCTTTCCTTTTTATGCCAAAAGTTAACATGGTTAGGTCTACGAAGTCATTTTCAAATTTCTCCTTTTTTAGGCCTTGTTTGGATCTGTTTTGGGTTTTTAATTTAACTTTTAATTCTTTTTGTTTTTATGCTCCGAGCTAAGGGGGAAAAAATCAAATTCAAAACCTTATATGTAAAAATCATATTTCTAATATCACCCATTTTCTTGAAACAACCTCTAGCTTTATTGTTTCTAGATACTATTGCAACTATACTATTGCAACTAGGCTAGTGTCTTTTATAACAATATTATTGCAATTCTATGCTAATTTAATCAGTATTGTATGTTTTTAGAAGCCCTGTCAATGTTTTATCAATGTGTTACTGCAATTCCACACGTATGGTGACATTGGGTTCCAATAAAAAGGTCTCTTGCACCACTGGATGCGAGGAAGGTAGTTATGCTGTGGAAATGATGCCTCTAAATAATAGTATATGTTTTTACACAAACGAAATATATGCCAAGTGTCGGTGTTCTGTTATGGACTGTAAATTGTATTGTTTTTGTTTTTGTATAGCATTCTTAGATTTTTTTTTTTTTTTGTTTCTCTCTTTTAGGACGGCTCTCATCTAGCTTAAAGAATACAAGCAAATGGATTGGGATACGGGTTATACTAAACTTTACCCAATTCCTAATAGCAAAACTCCGCATTATATCTTGTTCTAAACCTATAAAAGATTGACCTTTCACAACCCGTTCTTGTCCCATTTAAGCTAATTGAAATAATACAAATTATCCAAACACTAACACGGTATAAAATTGAGAAAGAAAGAGAATAAATCTAATAATAAGAAATAACATTAAAATCTTTATTTAATTATAGATACCAAAGATGTTTTGAATTATTACAATATAATAGAAGTAATTCGGAATTTCATAATATAATTGGGGCGGAATGATCTGAACCCTATCTCAATTCTGCTTCGACTTGTATTTTCTTCTTTATATTTCGGCCTTAACCCGTTTATTCATACTCCAAACCCTTAGTATTAGGGCAAGTGAATAGAGGTGGGGATCAAATTGTCATCCCTAATCTAACTTGTAGATGATCTCCATCCTTTATCTTGATCCTAGGAGATGCCCTTTATACAATATTCATGTTTATTTATTTTGTCTCTCTCTCTTACTTATAAAAAATAAAAAAAAAAGGGAAGAAGGATTTCGACCATGGCTATAATACAAATATGAATTATTGATTCGTGTTTTGGCTAACCCATGAGGAAGTTAGAAGTCTACTCGTGACAGACTTGGTAGGTACATTTTGAGATCTTCTCTTTTATTTTTGATGTATCCAAAAAAGAAGGCGTTAATAAATAATTACTGATAATTTTTTTGGTAACACGGTAGTTTTTTTCTTTTACTTTGCTTTAATATTTAGCATTCGTATTATTATACTATGCCGTTATTAAATTATATGATTAGAGGCTCCTACAGAGTATAAGAATGTCTCTAATTACTACTTCCAACTTGTGATGAGCAACAATTCTTCCTCTGAGCATGTTAATTATAGCTTGTGAATCGCCTTCAAAAATCACATTATTGAGACCGGTCGCAATAGCCGTTAACACTGCTTTCCTGGCTGCCAATGCCTCCATTAGCTGCTCAGATCTATTTGTGCTCACATCAACTGCTTCCGCCAAGACCTCTCTTACTGAGCCTCAAACAATCCTATTCAAGTTCACCCATCATTTATACAATTTGAAATTTTTTTAGGCATGATTAAATTACTAGACGGACTTGAAAATTACATTTGAAGGCCGCCAAGAATACATATAAAATAATATATTTTATATTTTTGTATATCTATCTATTTAGTTTTTATATTATTTTTGAAGAAAAAATAATTATTTTAAGTTAAATGGTTGTGTTAGAAATCTTGTTTTCATTTTCAATAAACTTAAAATTTGATTTTAAGCTCGATAAAAAAAAAAATTATGTAAGCCCGGCCGGGCAGTAAACCCTCCTCCCCAAGCCCTTCCACACACAAGCACCATCAAAATTAACTTTCACCGATCGTTTAATTTCTAAGCCATTCTCATTCTAAATAAGCAAGAGTTGAGGAAGTTGAAAGAGGTGGTTTAGTTGGAGTTTTCTTCATTATTATTAGTATTATTTGGGTAAAGAAATCATGAACTGAGGACCAATTAATCAGCACTTGTCAATTGAATGTGAGATTTCAGAAGAAGATACAAAGATAAATGTGCTGTATGGGATTACCATGGGACTCCCATGTTACGTCACTGATGAGCTTTTCTAAAAACCTTAGAAAGCATCCTTATTTTGACTTTCCCTTTTTCCCATTTTCATTTTTCTTGTAGCTTATTTTATTTTTGTCTCTGTCTCACTAAAACTAAGTTTGGATATTGGACCGGTTGACGGAAAAGAAATATACGAACGTGGAAGAAGCTAATTTTTTTTTATTAAATATTTTTTTCGATAAGGTTAGAAAATGAGAAGAAAATAGATAGATGTTTACTCAAAAATTTAAAATTTTGCTGTTACTGATCATAAAAAATATACATATACATGAATATTTTATTTCCCTTTTATTTTTCTTTTCTTTAAAAAATTGAAGATCCAAACGAAGCATAAGAGTTTCAAAAATCACATCTAATCAATACTTATCTAGTTAATTAAAGTTTCCTAAATTTTGTGTCATCCATTATAATTTAAGCAATTGATCAACCTGAACAAACCTAAAGTCAGGTTAAACGAACTACTGATTGTGTGGTGTTGGCTTAATGCTTGGGCTGACATGAAATTTTTTATTACAACCAAAAAAAAAGGAAATTGTGCTGGGAATTGATTAGATTCAATGGCAGTGTAAGTTCACCCATTTGCCTCAAAGCAGTTTGTTTTCAATGTTATAATTTCAAGGCGAGGCCCACCCTAGCTAATTATATATTTTTTTCCTATATATGTTTGTGGGCCCTTCATACAACTTTCTTGCATACAGGAAAGTCTACAGTAGCTGGAAAGAAAATAACAACTGACTCGTTGGATTTATAAGGTTAATGATACTCCATTTCTCAAAGGGAAAGAAAAATGAAAAGGGAATAGGAAAGGAAGGGAAAGAAAAATGAAAAGGGAAAAACACAAAGAAAGAAAGAGAACGTCCCAAAGTAAATGTTACATAGCATCTTCAGTATAGAAGGTCTAATAACATAAAACAAAATATCACATAATCATTTATTAAAGAGCACAAATTTTATCTATGTGTGCAATGGTTACACAATACATAATTTCACTCTTGTCCGCTAATGTAAAGTTCAACACCAATGAACTGTATTCCACTTTAATAAAACTGTGAGAGAGAGAGAGAGAGAGAGAGAGAGAGAGAGAGAGAGAGAGAGATAATTAATCTCTTGACAGAGCTTGTTTGTCTGTAAGGGAACTATTTTCTTTGTGTTTTCTTTTAATAAATGTATCATTTGGATTACTTTTTAAATGTTGAAATGAAGATTTTCTTCTTATCTTAAAAAAAAAAAAAAAAAACTGCATCTTCGTCTTGCGTATAGCAAAAATAATAGACCTTGTTCACAATGTATTCTTGACTGAAAAACATAATTTTATCATAGCATATAACTGATTCGACCGTACAAATTTTTATTTTTTTTAACTTAGAAAAAAAAAATCTCAAAGTTGCTATAACATATGATCATGTTAGCATTTACATAAAAGAATGTGAAACACCATCGAATGATTTGCAACAACTACTAACTTGACTTGTTTTCCAGTTTCAACCTCATTAGTATATTGTCGTTTGAAGGTAGAAATGTTTTTGAGAATGATTTAGGTAAAAACTGAGCAAATGCATCAGATAAAGTCTCTCGGAATATAAAAATATTTTCAAACACTTCATGAAACAAATTTAGTTCGTGCTCTCAAACTCATCATTCTTATTCTAAATCCTATTCATAGTGAAATAAATATTTTGTTACAACTCCATTTTATAATCTCAATAACCAAGATAAGTACTTAATTAGAAACAGGGACAAAGGTAAGAATTTGCTTTTGGAGGCAAGTCATGGTCAAAAGCAATTGTGCCAAACAAGTTAAACAAATGGTATATGAGAAAATTTAAAGAAAAAAAAACATATAAGCATTTACACATTTTAGCCAATTACGTTGTTGGATAAAATAACAAGTTATTACTATATTATTAGTTTAGGAATCTTTAAACTTCAAGCGGCTGGAAAGCTAAAAGTTAAGTGCCATTGAAGATTATGGGGGTAGCAATAACAATAGCGCACAAGTATGAGCAGCCAAGAAACAATAATATGCAAGGACTTTGTTATTTAAATAAAACTGGAAGTCAATGGATAAGCTGGAAGTTAATGGGGGTAGCAATAACAATAACGCACAAGTATGACACTTCACTAAAACAGGAAGTTAATGGATAAGCTGAGGCCAAATCAATTGTGTGTAAAATCCACATTAATTTGCAATAAAGAATTTTTTTCTTAAAAAGAAGTAATTACAAAAAAAAATTTGAATTATGACCCAGTATGGCTAAATCTTTCCTAAACTCTAAAACATAATATATTTATCTTTTGAATTATCAATTTGCATCAATCAACACTTTCTGTTAATAATCTATTAAGAAAGTAGATGAAAAATTGTCATGTGACTTACACTAACTCACAAAAGTGTGGTTTTACAATTAAATTGACATTCTATTGTTATAATAATAATCTAATAACTGAGATGCCCATTGGAATGGTATATAAATATATGAGCAATTCAAATGGTATTTCAGCTATTAGACAATTATTACAAAAAGAGAATGTCAGTTTAGGTATAAAATTATGGATCCGTTTAGTAAAACAGTCAGTTTTCGTTTTTTGTTATGTGTTTTCGTTGTGTATTTTTGCTTTGTGTTTTTTATGATTTGGTGATGGGTATTTGTAGATTACCGTTGTGTCAATAATAACAAATCAATATTTGAAAACAGAGAATACACCTATTTTAATATTTTTATTTTATTTTTTTGAATTTTGTAAATAACTAAAAATAAAAAACAGATAACAAACACTATTTTTTGTTTTTTTTTTCAAAAAGACAAAAAATAAAAAATAAAAAAGTTTACCAAACAGACCTTATAAGTTTGTGTGCATGTTCAAGTCACACGACAATATTTTATTTACTCTCCTAACATGTTGCTAACATAAGATGTTGGTTTATATAAATTGATCGTTCAGAGGGTTAGTGTGTTATATTTTAGAATTGACGAGATTTAATGATATAAAGTTATAGTTTAAAGAATGATTTTGTAATTACCTCTTTCAAAAATCATAACATTAAACATCTATTAGGAAGTTTAAGATATCTTAATTGAGGTGGAAAGATGGAACACACATCTCTATTCTATCTATGGAATGGAAACGGTCTGAATCCACCCCGATGCGTGTATCTCCCCAAATGAGTTTGATTTGTGCCAAAATTCATTCCTTAGGGTGTAGGTTTGTATATACATTATCTGAAAGTAATATGGCAAATTACTTCCTTTAAGACATGAAAGGTGATTTAAGGCATTCCCCATCCAAAAAAAAGAAAGAAATGGTGGGTCATTTGATTGCTAATACTTATCCGATTGAATATTTAACCGCTAAAATGGAACCATTGCCCATAAAAATATAATTCCACCAATTTTGATGACACCCTATTGTTTTCGAGTTATTTGGAAAAAAAAAAAAAATCAATTTACAGTTCATAGCATTTTAGGTAAGATAGCTATCATTTTCTCAAAAAAATTTAATTCAGGTGTAAATTTTCTCTTTTAAAATTTTGATTTTCCATTTAATAGGACAACTCCAATCTATGCTCCATTTGGTTCATAGATTTGGTGTGAAAAGAAAGTATGCAAGAAATTTTTAGTTATAAATATCAGTTCTCCTTCTCCCTTTTAGGAGTTCTTATAACTTCTTAAAAGTTAAATTTAACACTACTCTATGTCAAAGGTAAAACATAATGGGCAATAGTTTTCCTTAGAAATTTTTTTCCTTTTTTGTTCTCTTATTAATTTCAACTCTAAAATATACAAGGGGGCGTCTAATTAGGGTTAACTTTTGCTATTGTCAAGCATTGTGCAATCACAGATTTTCTAAAAGTAGGACTTGCCATTATATGATTCAAAGAACTATTCATCAAACATATACAAAAAAGTATTGCAACCATCGGATGGTTTTGTATAAAATTAGATGGTTAAATGGTTAACTATGAATCTATGATGTCAATTTTATTGTATATGTGATATCTCTAATGAAAACCAATCAAATATTAGTTTTCTTATTTCTATATTATGTTATATTTCATGGCTAGAAAATATTGACAATACATGATTACAATGATCATGACCGCAACAAAACCTTGCCCGTCTATACGTACCATGACTATATTAAGTAAAACTATACATTTGTTGTCTTCATGTTTTGCCTTCTAAGATTTTTTATTTTTTATTTTTGGTTATCTGTGATAAAAAGTACGGATATAATACCAAAAAAACCCAAAAGATGAAAGATGAGTGTGGTTCACAGGGGAAAAAAAAAATCGAGTAGTTAGGTAGTACTGAGTACTTGGTAGTAATTCTTATTAAATTGTAATTTGTAATGTATGAATACATCAACAACTTGAGTTTGTAAGGTAGTAAAAAGACTTTTAAAAAAAATATCACTTGATAAAATCTAATAAGATGTTTTCTTAAAAGTTTGTTAATTACTTTACAAACTCAGATTGCTGATATATTTACACACCACGTGTTACTTGTTGACTTATAGTTGATCCTTGTTGACTCAAGGTTAATTCTCATATTGATTTTGATGATAACTAAACTTTATGTTATTTTACTAATGAATCTACTTAATGTGCAGATTAACGAAGTTCATAACTTAGACTTAAAGTTCAATTTTAAGTCTAATATATGTAAAAGAGAATGCATAACAAATTTAAGATCAAGCAATGAATTCCAAGAGCTATGCAATGAACCAAACAGATGATTGACGCATATCTCTACTTCAAACAAATATTTTACATTGGAAGAGATTGAAGGTGTTCAAATAAAGCTTCTATCAAGTATGCATAGTTTCAATGAAGATTGATTTGCACTCAAGATAGACTGAAGACTTCATCAGAATATGCAAAGAATAGTTAAAGAAGTGCAAAGATCAGTTGAAAAGGAATTGATTGTTGAAGAAATTGATAATGCTCAAGAGATGACTTCATCTTTTATGCAAAAATCAATGCAAGACAATGTGATTGAAGTTGCTGAGAAGATGGCTCACAATGACTGTCTGATCTCTACATGAAATCTAAATGAAGAATTCTTCTAAGATGAAAAGGATCAATGAAGACTAGATGTATGAAGAAATTTCATCATGTCTGCAATAGTCTTAGTGAAGTGATTTTAATGAAAAATGAAGAATTGCTAGCAAAGAGAAAAAATCAGAAATCAAGTATTGTGAAGGTCTACACAATTGAGAAAGTTTAGCATTGAAGGAGATGTTCTACAATGAAAGAAAAAGCTTTGCAAATGAAGAAGAAAATATGAACATTGATCTAATGAAGCTCTGACTGTTTGGAAGTCAAGGGAAGATCAATATCTAATGATTGATTCAATCCAAATTGAATAGAAGTTAACTCTGATGAGTTAAGAAGATTTGATTGATCATCATACCCCAAAGAAATACTCCTTGAATATCTTATACCTATGCTAAGATGATTTGAATCATTGGAAGATAGAATACAGATATCTGGGCAATGAGCGGACTCATTAAAATAAGGAGTCGCCTCATGGTTCTAGAAATAAAAGGCTTAAACACCAAATAGGCAATGAGCGGACTCATTGAAATGAGGAGTCGCCTCATAGTTACAAAAGAAAAAGGCCTAAAGACGAAATGATAAATGAATGGACTCATGTACAATGAAAAGTTGCCTTTTGATGACAGAAGTAAAAAGTCTAGAGACCAAATAGGCAAAGAATGGACTCATTGAAATAAAGAGTCGCCTCATGGAGACAGACGCAAAGGCTTGAACATGAGATCAGACGCAAAGGCTTGAACATGAAATGATCAATAAGCGGACACATGAGGACAAAGTGTCGCTTCATGACAGCAAAAGCCAAAGAAGTGAAGACGGATGAACAAGGAGTCACCTTATTGATATGAAGAGCGGACTCATGAAGTCAGTGAACTACATCTGGTAAATGCAGAAGCAGAAAGTGTTGACTCTACAAACCTGGAATCGACTCATTTGATATAACAACTATTTTTCTTAACGTTATAACGGACTGAACTTGCATTAATGATCCCCAACAACCACTAACGAATGGAATCAATACAGGGGTATATATAGAGGAAGAGCTTTTGATTCTCTTTTGATTCATTAACATTTATTTTAAGTAGACCTACCCTAGTAGTTTAACGCATGTAAGCCATAGTTACATCTCATTTAGCCAACTTAAACCTTTTTATGGCACAAGGGTTTTAACAACAAATTTTCTTCCTTTCCTTTTTTTTTTTATTTTTATTTATTAGGGCCGATATGTTTTGGCTAAGATCAAGTGGCTCCAAACAGGGCCGGAGCTAGCCTTGGCCTTGGAGTTATAGCTGTCCCCTCAAATTTTTAAAAGTTCATTTTGCCCTATAATTTTATTATATTTCTCAATTTTGCCGCCTTAGAATTTGTAAATTGTCCCTCTAAATTTTTAAAAACTCCACTTTTAGCTATAGTTTAAAAAATTCTCAATTTTTGTCCCCTAAAATTTTTAAAAAAACTCAATTTTTACTTATAGTTCTAGGAATATGTCTCAATTTGTCCCCTAAAATTTGTAAATTTCCCTTTATATAGTTGTTTTTGTTTTGAAAACCTCTTTATATATATTACACATATATAAGCTTATATACATTTTATCTATAAAGTCTAGCCATGATTACAATTTTTTTTCTTAATGTTGTCATTAATGGTTGCCTCCCGCATGAATTTTTTTCGCTTCGCCACTAGCTCCAAATCTCAAGTTCTCCTCTTGTCTTTCACTGATCATATTGTGTAGCATTAGTATTTTAATTAATCATGAAAATATTCTAATGCTTTATATTATTAAGGTTTTTAATTTATTTATATATATATAATTCAATTTCATTTCAACTCGTGTTTTTCGTTTCTTATAATATATCGATGCCACGGTTTACATTTTGTTTGTCGCACTATTTTGCTTCCATTTCTAATATTAGCAACTACGATTTCAACTATGCTCTATTAAAAAACAAAAAAAACTTGGATTTGTCAAATAAGCTAAAAAATTAAATACTAAAGGTTCGTTTGGTACAATTTTTTTTATCAAGTTTTATTTAAACTTATAAGTAAAAAAGTTAAATTTTTTTATTTTTTTACTTTTTTGACATTGCTTTACCTAAAAATATGTTACATATAAATTTTAAACCGAAAAATTGTTTCCCAACAAGCCCTTTAAGTAAAAACCGGACGTGGCGAATTGTTGGAGAGTTGAGGGTCCGGTTCTATACGATAGGTAAGCAAGAAGCCGAGAATCCGTTGCGAAATTACGTCATGCATGGCGTGAGCTTTGTTTTTATTGGACGACAATGCCCTTTTGGGGGAATCCACTAAACTCACAGATATTGGGGTGTGGCTCGGAAATCAATAAAGTCGCTGTCAGCGTTCGCAAAGTGGGCAGTGATCTGCCAACCGTGTTGCACTAATTGATGGATTTTGCAAAGCATCAGTTGTGGCTACGGGCGGCTCGTCCCAGTACGAGTCTTTGGTGCGTGTGTTTAAAAGCTTCTATTTAACTTATTGTTTTAATGAGTTGTTCAATGAATGATTTCATCAAAAAATAAATTAAAATTGTGGTTACGATCGGATAGCCCACTTAACCTTTTTAAGCTCATGTATTATTTATAAGATTTGAGATTTATTTTAACATAGTACAATTAATAGACAGATTTAAAAATTATTTTTAAAACTCAACCCAATTTGTTCCTGCATGAATATTTATACAATAAAAATATTGTTTTATTTTAATATACCTATGAATTTAAATTTTATATTATTTAACTTTTTTGGAAGAAAAAATATTTATTAAATTTTTTTAGGTTAAATAGACAGGCATGAGAATCTAGTTTTTATTTTGGGCGTCTTCAAATTTGGTTTTAGGCCCATTGAAAAAAATTTTAGTATAGGTTAGGCCCATTCAATATCCACCCCTAGTCATAATTGTTGGACAATCACTGGTTTATGCATACCGCACCTCTGCTATTTATATCATAGTTCGGAAACCAAAAACATAAGTGGAGACGTGGCAAAAAAAATATGAAAAATGGTATTGTTTCAAAATTTTTGTACAAAATCTTAAGCCACAACAGTGTGATGGTGGGAGTTTTTGTAACTAATGTGTATTTTAAAGGGTTTTTTGTTTTAAAATATTCAAAACATAGGAAGCAGGAAAGAATCAATAATTGAATGAGTAAGAAACTTTTGTCAAGTAAAAATAAAAATTTTAAAAAATTTAGTGGAAATTTTTGTAATGATTTTAATAGATATTTTTTTATAAAGTATAATGAATACTTAATTAAAAAATAATAAAAAAAATATTTATATTTGGAGATTTAAAATTTGTATAGTTTTTGCAAAGTTTTTTTTTTTACTAGTTTCTCGTTAATTTTTTTGAAATATCTTTCAATATCAAATGATCCGGAACATTTTTAAAAAATATCTAAAATGTTTTCCTAAAATTGATTATAATCTATATATATATGAAATATATAAGCTATATATATGAAATATGCATAAGTTCGTTTAAGCAATAAAACAAACAAGTGTTATGTCAACAATTCTCCTCTCATTGAGATTGATCAATTGATAAAAGCATATGTAAATAACACGAACAATAACAAAACGTTTTGTACTCGTTGATTGTATTGTAAAAGTGCAATCTTAACTTGTTAATTAGTGGATTATGAAGTCTTACTAGAGTTGTTTTAGCTTTAGTTAGGTGTTTATCAGTTTTAGCTAAGTTATTTATGTCTTATATAGATTTTGCAAAGAAATGGCATTGCAAAGATGGATGTCGCAATCTGCATGTTAGGACACCCTTGGTTCTTGTCAGGACATCCCGAGGATATAATCTGCAAGTTAGGACACTCTTAGTGCTTGTCAGGACATCCCGAGGCTACAATCTGCATGTCAAGACACCCTTGGTGCCTGTCAAGACAGCCCGTCGCGAGAAAGTTTGGAAAATTCTCTATTTTGATGTCTTTCCTTGTAAGGTATATGTGGGGCAAAAACCCTAATTGAAAACGAGACAAAATCTTTAGTTTAGAATAGAGTTTAGAGAGCAGTTTTTATGGTTTCTTTAAGTTTTCTTTTACTTTTTTTTCACCATATTTTGTTTTCTCTTTTTGGAGCTATTTTTTATGGGTTCTTAACTGTTTAAAATGAGATTTTCTATATACCATCATTTTTTCCTGTGAATTGATCTCAGATTTCACCGAGTAATTTATTACTACATCGTGACCGTATACTTGCGGATTATATTGTACATTTTTGGAGGATTGGAATGTTTGATACTAGTGTAGGGTGATGAATGCATCATTATTTTTCAAGTCATTCTTTTAACCTTAACATAACTGTTAGATTTTATTTAAGATACATGGGTTAGGAGAATGGCATGTGTTTGCCTCATCATTACACTAGATATCAACTTCAGTATTTGAGTAATTCAGATCCTTGAATGAGTGGAGATTTTTATCTTGTGAGTTTTAAAGCCTTAACACTTTTTTGAGTGCTTATATTTACTTTAAATAAATTCTTTCATATCTCTTTAATTTAATAGCTTCATTACTCTTGATTAGATTATATGTAAAAAGTTTTGAGTGTTTGAAAGTTGTGAAGTCTATGTGATTGAGTGTGTATACTTTTGGAGATGAAATTAGGCCATCTTTTTTATTTTGATCCACATATTTTTTTTGTTGAAATCATTCCCTTGAGACCATCTTGAACCTAAACTTGATTGATCTTTGCTTCTATTACACCAATGTCAAAGTATTCCCCTGATATGAAAATACAAGTATCTTCATTTGTTAAAGATTGATTTGAATGTAAATAAGGGTGATATGTTTGCAAAGTGCTTATGAAGAAGAGAATAGCAAGAAAGAAAAAGAATGGAGGTGCAAGAAAAAAAATAGAGAGATTGGATGTTTGAAAAGAAAAAGAAGTAAAAAAAAAATAAGAAGGAAAAAAAAAAAGGAACAATGAATGAAAATGGGGAATTGAAAGTGTGTACTTATTTATCATTGCATATATTGATCATACATGTTTAGAGCCAAGTATCATTTCATTTTTTATCATATACCTCTTGGAAGAGTTTTAACCTTGAAAGTTCGGGTTGATCCAAAGTGTCCACAATTAATGTTTTAAATTATTGAGTTGAGTTCATATACTTTTGAATGCTCGATTGGTTTTTACATTGAATATTTCTTCATGAAGCTATACTAAGTCGGATACACTTTTATTTTAGCGGTTCTTGAAATAGGATTACTCTTTTGATTTTCTATGTATTTACTTTTAGTGATGAGCTTTCCATTGTGAGTACTTTGTGTTTCTATTATTTGTGAGTGTATGCTTGATGAGGAATTGAATAAAAACTTTAAAGTTATGATTGGTTGATTTCTTTTGTTTGATCTATGGTGTTCTGAAGTTCATACAGATGTATTGAATCTCTTTTATGTTATTCGCAATTTGTTCTAACTTCTGTGTTAGAGTTTAAAATGAGTTGGAATTTAGTGATTCATTTTGATTCATGTACGATATTAACTGTTCTAACTATTTTGAGTGCAAGAAGGTTATGATATTTGTGGGTACCATTACTAGAAACCTTTACGAGACTATACTCGTCCACTGGAGGTAACTTAGAGATTTAAAGGCTTAATGCATACGCTAAATGCATTCGTGTCTCTTACGAAAGTAGAGGATTATCATTTATTTAGGTTTTGATAATTTTGCTATGGCCTAACAAAAAGCTAGTTCGGGGGTGTGACTATACTGTGAAAGTACAATCTTAACTCGCTAATTAGTAGATTGTGAAGCTTTACTAGAGTTGTTTTAGCTTTAGTTAGGTGTTTATTAGTTCTAGCTAAGTTATTTATGTCTTATGTAGGTTTTGCAAAGAAATGGAGTTGAAAAGACGGATGCCGCAATCTGCATGTCAAGACACCTTTGGTTCTTGTCAAGACATCCCAAGGTTATAATCTGCATGTCAGGACACCCTTAGTGCTTGTCAGGACATCCCCAGGCTACAATTTGCATGTTAGGACACCCTTGGTGCTTGTTAAGAGAGCTTGTCGCGAGAAAGTTTGAAAAGTTTCCTATTTTGATGTCTTTCCTTGTAAGCAATATGTGGAGCAAAAATCCAAATTGAAAATGAGACGAAATCTTTAGTTTAGAATAGAGTTTAGAGAGTAGTTTTTAGGGTTTCTTTTACTTTCTTGTAATATTTTAGTTGTTCCATTAAAGTTTTAGATTTCATTATATTCACGAGTAGTTAATTCTCCTTATTGTCAAGGGACGTGGAAGTTGTTCAGGGATTGATGATTCAACAAGGTATTCAATTGGGCTTTCTCATTTAATCTTTTAAACAATAAGTTTTCATCTTATTTATTCTTTTTCTTTGAAAATCAAGGGTTTGTGATCATATTTTTGAGTGTTCATGAGCAAAGTTGATCTTATATGTGTGTTGCTTAGATCCCTAATATCAACATTTTGAATCCGTTTTCTAAAATGTATTGAATGAAATTGATTCGGATTCCAAATTTATTTTAATCGCTAAATCTTCGATTCACCGGCATAAATTGTTGTCGTTTAATTGGGTTAAACAGAATACCTTGGAAAATTATCATTCTTCCGGATAATTGAATCGTTCTTAGCCAAGATCCTCTTTTACTTCTTAAAATCTTTGTTTTCATTCAATTATCAGTTAATCAAATCTTTCCAAACAAAATCATATTTTATTTTCTCTTTCTGAAGTTATTTTTGTGGTTCTTAACCGTTCAAAGTGAACTTTTTTATACACCATCGTTTTTCTTTGTGGATCGACCTCGAACTTTATTGAGTAATTTATCACTACATTGCAACTGTATACTTACAGATTATATTGCACGTTTCTTAAGCGATCACTTGTCTAATGGAAAATATCAAATAAAAAAGTGCATTTTTTTCCCTATAGTGTATTCAGGTCCTTAATTGACTACTCTCAAGGGCTTGTAAGGAATTTTATGTTGTGAAAAATCTACATAAAGAATTAAAGTCTAGCAAAGTAAAGTAAAAATTAATTGGCCTGTGATTTAGAGAGGCACTTGATCGCTGTCCTAAAGATGTTATTGCCTCCCTACGTGAAAGTGTTAACGAACAATGAGCAACTTAAGATACAGCTCAAATCAAAGTCACCCTCTTCAATATTTGCGTATATTGAAGAGTCTAATAAACCCATCTATAATCGTAAGTGAAAATAGAAAGAAGAAGAGAATACTGTAAAGAACTCAAAGTCTGAGACTCGCAGACATAAGACATTCAGAGATATATAAAACAATAATACTCATGGATTTACATAACCATTGAAGTGGTTATTCCTGAAAGTCACACGTATTGGTGGACGAGACTTTCCTCAAGGGTTGACTCTTGGAGAGAAGTTTTGAAACTTTGAAATATCCCCAACAATCCCCCACAAGCTTCAAAACTTAAAAATATATACAGAAAACTCAAGACGACATTTATACTGTGTAATAATTGTAGGCGTCTTCCGGACTTGAACATTATTTAGTGTTAACTGCCTTACTCTGAAGGATCATAATGAACTATGTCTTGAACTATAATCTTTTAGCCAGAGTTTAACTTGTCACACACAATACCAATATCAGACTTGGTTTGTGGGTTAGTGTTATTAATGGTCATGTGCTTTGTCTTGATTCTCATGAGAGCTCTAACATAATAACCTAATTATCAGTGTCACGGCTTCACGACGATACTCTCACTTAGGTCAGCCTCCAAGGATACGTGTGATTTGTATCCTGTAAAAGTTTTTTTTGCTTAGATCTCATTCAAAATAAAGTCCTTCCTAAACGTCACATTTCATTAGCACTATTGCCTTAGGAATGAGCAGTAGTAAACTATCTCTCCTTATAGAGAGTGCTGGAATTATAAGTCATGCAGTACAGATTGTTCTTACCCATTAAACCTCTTTCATGGGAGTTTTCAATCACAGAAGTTGGGTTACTTCTCTAGGTTACTTTCTTAAGGGTTTACACTCATTCCCATCAACAATTAAAATCTAGCCTCAACACTAGTCTAGAGACAATTAATCATTATTATATCAACATTTTATTTTTCAACTTTATATGCCTCAATATATTTTATTATGGTTCTCAAGTTTCATAGTCTATATGCTCCATTAATGTAGCACCACATGAGCCTGGAAAACTCTCTAAGCAAACTTCTCTAATACAAGATTAGTATATAACTTATGTTGTGTGATGGCATCCCTTAATAGAAATGATTTTATTCAACCGTAACATAAAGTAAATAAATAATATTTTCCCTTGCACAATCTGTAACTCCCACAATTTTGTGTGTGTACTAATTGAAAGAGTATAAAGTGTGTGCGTTCAAAACTTGAATTCTAATAAAAGAATTATCCTTGGAAGATTCTTAAATACCAAAGATAATAGATCATCAACATTCATATACAGTGAATAGATATTAAGTTCTCTGGAGTGATTGACAAGACTTGCTAATCTAATCTGAGCATAAATAAGGGAATACAATTTTCCACACGCTCTACAAGACATACTCATGGACGAAGCCATGAAAAACCAAAGGACCATGTTAAAGAAATCACCAACAAAATGATTATGACACTCAATTGCTCATGCATTGTAGCCTTGTAGGTACTTGAATGGTTATAACATAAAATCCATCGATTCAGGTAATAAAGTACCAGACAACTCATATAATTACTCTACCACTTAAATTTTAACCAATGTTAGTATAATCCATTATTGTAAATAGACATCATGTAGCATTATTAAAAGTTCAATCAATAACGATATACACATTTTATATTATAAAAATATATTCTTTGTTCTTCAACTTATGGGCAAAAATGTCATATAATCTTCAATAGAGTCAGTGCTATATTTACAAAAGTACACTGATAACAATTCTACAAAAATAGAGAACAGCTAACCAAAGTTATCATAAATACAGGACAGTCAACAACATCTTTTCCAGAAATACATAACGGTCAACTCAACTTTTATTAAATACAAAACGATCAACAAAGTGTTTTCCTCAAATTCAGAACGATCAACATAACTTACAATAAACATAAAATGGTCAAATTATATTCAGATCAGGGAATGTATATTCAATTATTGTCTTGTGTATACGAAAAAACTATAGACTCCTAAAACAGAAGCAATAGAGATGATTTAAATGTATATATAGATTATATAAACATGTGTATTATGATTGAACACGTTTATGACCAAAAAACTAAACCCAGAATTATAACAAGGTGAATAGATATACATATCTGAACAACATTTATGTACTTGTATGTATATTATAAAAACGGAATCACGGTAAGGTGAATAAATCTTTTTTTATTTAATTATTTATTTTGTTACCAAAAGTGAAGACTAATGCAAAAAAGAACTTTTGTTAGTCTTACAAATTTGCATGAGATGCACAAATAACAGATCTACTTTCGCTAATAGAATTTCCAAGAGATAAAGATTAGTCAGTCAAGTCCCATACCAATAGAAGACCAGTGGATATCTGATTCATGATAAACCATCATTAGGACAATGGATATATGATTACTATTGAAGTTAGACACAGAAAGAAACAATAATAAAGAGATATCACATAGTAAAATTCTACTACAAATCAACATATACGTTGTGAACAGATTAGGTATATATATATATATATATATTCTAAAAGAATTTAAAAAACATAAAACTAAGTATTTGTATCTCGAGGTTGTGACTTATGGAGAGAAGTTTTGAAATTTTGAAATATCTCCGACACTTTATGCGCACACTTCATGCATTTTCCCACTAGCTTAAGGCCATAGCAGTCCGAGTAATTCCAAAGTACTTTGTCTTTGTTATTGGGAAGCCAGCCACTCAGCGCATTTTTCCCCACGGGCAAGTTATGCAGGAGCTACCACTACCAAGACTTATGCAAGAGGCTTCTGCAATCTTGAATAATGGATCTAATCACATAATTGTACTCCATGCAAAAGAACATGAATTGCATTATCAGGCCCGTTTGATACAATTTTTATTTTAAACTTTTTTGATTAAACTTTTTTAACTTATAAGTAAAAAAGTTATTTTTTTAATTTATTATTATTATTTTTTCTTACATAGCTTATAAAAATAACAAAGCTAAAAATATTCAATTTTTTTTGGTTATAAGTAAAAAAAAAAAAAAAACTAAATTTAAACTCTACAAACAGGACCTTTGAGTCTCAATATCTCAAGTAATGGTCAAATCAATGCGAATAGCCTAAAGTTCCGCAATGATACGTGGTGAACCCAATTCGTTCCATAAACCCTGTAACGCAGTGTCTAGATTCATTCCTCAAAACACCCCTGGTTGTAGCGGGACTCGAATTACCATGAGCACTTCCATCAATGTTAAACTTAGTTTAGGAGGAAAGGTCCAAGCTGTCAACCTAGGACATAGAGAAGAGAAGAGTACGATGAACCTGAAAAAGCTTTGTTCAGAAGAGAGGCAAAAGAAATTGCTTATGGCAAAACATGAAAGCAGTAGTTTTATAACTTGGTTGATGAAAAGTTATGCTATTTATTTTTTCTAGCTTCAGAATTCAAAAAGAAAATTTGTCCGCTAGGGGTGGCTATGAGCTTGCAAGCCCGATAGACCCACTCAAGCATGCCCATAAATTATAGGGCTTGAGAATTTGTTTTTAGATCTGACTAGTTTAATGGGCGGGTTTGAGAATTATTTTTAAAGCCCGGCTCAGCCCAAAAATATATATAAAATAATATATTTTTTATATTTTAATATTATATATATGTATATATAATTAAATTTTATGTTATTCAATATTATTTATAGAGAATAAAATTATATATTAAATCATTTTTTTTTTGTTGAATGGGCGACCTTAAACAGGTTTGGAAATACAATTTTTTTAATTAAACGGGCTTGAAATTTGATTTTGGGCCCAGTAAAAATTTTTTTTTTGTGTGAGCCTGGTCAGCTCAATATCCACCCCTATCCATTACCCACCAACATCTACATGGTACAAATGGCATCTTGTTCGTCAGTTTAAGTAATCTGAATTGTAACGGTTTTGAGCTTGAGGTGGGAAATGCTTAAGGTTCCTAAATCGCCAACACATCAATAAAAAGTTCTTATATCACAATGTTTGTGGAAAGTGAAAAGATTAACAAGAATGTACTAAGCTTTTCATCACGATGCCAACTATACATGAATGACAATGGGGCGAATTCGGTATGGGCCAAACCTCACCAGCCCTATTTAATCTAGAAATGTGACATCTAGACCCGTCCCATCCCCAAGCCGGGGCAGGGAACAACAAAAGATTATACCGGGCTGGGGTTACCAAGGGATTGGCCATTGTGATCTATGCAAATAACTATGAAGATACCATGCCAATGTGGCCCAATTCACAGGCCCATAAGTTTCGCACTGGTTGCCTCAAATAGTTATTGTGCCATCCCGGCCAAGCAGTTAAGGTCGTAAGCCTCAAACGGTCCATAGATTCAATGTGTTCATGGTCTTGGGCCGACTGTGTTTTTATAGGTTCAATACCATACGTAGCTTCACTTCTTAGTCCACATTGGTCGACTAACCAATCTGTATGTTATTAATTCAGACCAACATAACTAAATACAGCGTAAATTGGTTGATGTAAGTGGGAGATGCATCACTAAGGTTTCGGAACAACCATAATCGGAGGGGCGGTTTAGGACAGAGCGTAGGGATGATAATTTAACTTGAAAAACTCAAACTTTGCTTCACCCCACCCTTAAAGAGTAAGGGTTTGGAGTATAAATAAACAGGTTAAATGTGCAAATTCATTTTGACTTGAAATTTGAACCCTATCAAAAAAAAATATATAGAAAATTTATTTTGACTCGAAATTTTTTTTGAAGAAAAAAAATGAAGAAAATTCACTTTTACTAGAGACTTTTAATGTTTTTTGAAAGCAAAATATTTAGGAAATTCGTTTTATCTTGAAACTTTAAACTGTTGATTTTTTTTTAAAGCAGAATGTTTAAAAAAATTGTTTTATCTTGAAACTTTAAACTTTTTGATTTTTTTGAAAGTAGAATGTTTAAGAAATTTGTTTTGACTTAGAAAATTTATTTTAACTTGAAATTTGAAATATTTTGAAAGGGGAAAGTTTAAAAAAATCATTTGAAGTTAAAAGTTGAAATTTGACTCACTTCAAAAAGTGCTCGAGATGATATCTCAAGTGCAGGATGTACCAGCTAGTAGATACTTAGTAAGACCAAGGTCGAACCACAAAGAATTAATGAAAGTATATAGAATTCTACTTCAAAACTTCGATGTTTGAGGAAACTCACCCAAAAAGGATAAAACAAAAATAATATGAAATTGGTTTATGGTTTGAATAACATTAACACTTAAATCAATTATAGATAATAGAGAGAAGAATCTTTGTGGGGAATGTTCTGATTGTTAGTTGAATGCGCAATTGTTCAAGGTAGTTTAACTCAGTTCAACAACTATGAGAGTGCTAGTGAACTGGAAGGTTTGGCAATGAAATCAATTTAGAAACTAGATGAGTTCTTGAGAGTTTGTAGAAGAATTGGTTTTCAAAGCGTTCTTATTAGGGATTTAAGTAACCTGTAAGCACCCCATTTTTGCCCGCTTAGTAATCTTCGACCTTACCAGATCTAGTTTTAAACATTATAGCACATACGAGTCAAAGTCGGCTATTTCAAACTCTAATCCAATCAATTAGTTGTTTCCCAGGTCCATAAGGCCCAATTGAAGCTGAAAAAACCATATTGCCCTTAGGCACTCCAGGCGGCTTTCCAAGACCGGACGGCCTTGGGAACCAACGCCATCCAAGCAGCTTTCCGAGACTGGACAATCTTAGGAACCAACGCCATCTAGGTAGCTTCTTGAGATCGGGCGATCTTGGGGGCCAACATTTTATCAAATTTCAAACGGTTCACTTCTAGCGTCTGCTAGCCCGCCAATATAGAATTTCCTTCATTCGGTAGTTCTCTAAAACCAGGTGATCTCGGAGACCAACACCATCCTACTGGTAGCTTTCTAAGATTGGGCGATCTCAGGAACCAACACCACCCTATAGGTAGTTCTCTAAGACTGGGCAGTCTCAAAGACTAATGCCGCACAGGTAGTTTTTTGAGATCGGGTGTTCTCGGGAACCAACACCTAGGTTAACACCAGCGCCTGCTAGCCAAGTCAGTGAAAAATGACCAAACTTGTCCCTTCGGCCTCTAGGCATGTCTTTGAGAAAGTTTAAAATCTCTTAAGATGGTAAGTCCACCCTTCCAAAATATTCTTAGGCAATTAAGTGTACTCAATACGCTATCCTAACCATTTCCGGTCCCGTTTTGTTCAACTCTAGTTAAATGACCGTTTTGCTCTTAGAAACCCTGTCATAGTGCAAATCCCACCAAACAATGAAAACACCTTTTAGGACCATCCCCAAACTGTCATGTTTAATATGTCACTTCAATCCATCCTGACCCTTTTAAACCAATTCCAGTCAAAATGACTATTTTACCCCTAGCGGCCCGAATGTGCCTCGAAACCACACCGGCTCTGGGTACCAAATTAGCAGATCCCATCATATGTCCTTGTTTAATCCAAGGTGAGCCTTGTAACTCTAAACACCTTCAACTTAACGAAAGTCTCCTAGAGCGTCTCACAAACGCTCTGCTAAGGTAGTCTTTTCCTCTCAATTCCTAGGTTATAACGCACCGTCCAATGACTTGAGAAATGTGTAAATTAGAGAATTTCCAAAAGTTTGATCATATGTCTTTCCATCGATATGACTCGATTGAATAGATTGCTTCCCTAAGCCTTGAAAGCATGGCTCGAAAACTGCTACTTTCAATAACCCCTAGAGCGTCTCATAGACACTCTGCCAAGGTTGTCGTTTTCTCCAATTTCCTAATTATAATGCACCATCAAATGACTTGAGAAATACGTAAATTAGGATATTCCTAAAAGTATTTTTAATGCACTTTCCATCGGTATGGTCCGATCGAAGAGATCGCTTCCCGAATGCCCCGATCCTGTGGCCTAAAAACTACCACTTTTGAACATCCACGAAGCGTATCACAGACTGTATCTCACTCTTTAAAACACCTTTCACACTCCCCAAAAATTATAAGTTCTTGAGAAACATTAGGGGAACATTGTGGACGTGACCGATTCTCCCAAATCCTTCTCAAATTGCACAATTATCGAGGTAAAGTTTAAACAAAAATTCTCGGTAGCGGAGCATATGCTACATGCACCCAGATTTTGATAAGAACGATTAAAACTTTGCTTGCTCCCTCAGATTGAGTCAGTACAGAGTGTGCCACGTGACGCTCAACCAGTGGAAAAGTACTGACGTATATACTACATGCGCAAGGGCAAAAATTGCCTAGGCACATGTGCTACATGCGCTAGGTCTCTCCAATTTGCTTATAAATACAAGCCACCCCCTTTGCATATTCTAGGATAGAAAACAGTAGTGAAACTCTATAGAAATACCCTCTGAACCTCGAATTTCCATATACACCTCACCCTCCAAGCACCTAGGTGTGATTCCACCTCTCTCAAGCCTATACACTACACCTACAAAGCTCTTCATACCATAGAAGATCCTATTCTAGGCCCTTCAAGCCTCTCTAAGGCCATTCAAGTTAAAGTCAAAGCATCCATGAGAGTTTGAAGGCAAAATGTGGTATTCTTTTTTATATTTTTGTCATCCCCACTCTTCTCTTCTCCCTCCTAGCCTACTTAGACTATTCTCTATTTTAAACATCTATCTTCTAGCCTCTTTTCTTGTATGTTTGAAACAAGAGAGTTTCTAGTTCATACCTAGAGGAAAGCTTGTGAGAGCCACCGTGTAAGAGGATATCTCACTAGCCTACTTTAAGATGGCATGGCCTTAGAGCACCTTGCAATTTGGTGTGGCCTATAGCTTTGTATGAATTTATGACCCCCTTGCATATGATTAACATGCTCATGTATTGCACGCTTGGCCTTATTTTCATGTCCATTATCATTTTGTAAAAACTTTCACTATTTTCATTTCTATATCTTTGCAAATTCCATATCCAAGTGTTTTTCATAAAATAGTTCTAAGAGTTGGTTCCTTGAAGCCTAGGCCAATCTCCATAACTTAGAAAACCCCTCTTTAAGCCCCTTGACTTCATTTTGCATCCTTGTATTTTCTTGCATTTTATGTGACATAAAATTAGTTTTTCAAACTCTTTTATTCAATATTGATTTTGTAGAATCCACTCTCTTGAACCTTGTGGTTGAAATGGTCCTTTGGAACTTTCTTTTTAGTGGTTTTTTCATTTTCTTGACCATATGAACCCTCGTTGCCTAGAATGAGTTTCTACACCCCGAAAAATGGTTTTCAAAACAACCCTATTCAAGGAGGGTTATCAAATTTCATTCTTTTTAATTTGCATAGAAATGGTTTCCCTAAACCACTATTTTCAACTTGATTTTTAGAAGTTTTGCTCTCTTGAATATTGTGCTTGGAATGGTCCCATGGAGTCCTCTTTGAAGTTATTTTTCTCAAATCAACCATATGAACCCTTATTCTTTAGTGTGGTTTTCAAAATCTTAAAAGTGGTTTCCCAAAACTTCCTTTCCAAAACTAATTTTCAAAGGTTCAATCTCTTTAATGTTCGAGTCTTCAAAACTATCTATTCAATGTTGATTTTCATAAGTTTTACACTCTTGAGTTAGTGGGTGAAATGATTCCAAGACAACCCTCTTCCAAATATCAACCATAAGACCCCAACACTCACTTGAGTGGATTTCATAAATGGTTTTCAAAACACACATTCAAACTTTATGCATAAAACCACATTTTCAAAATCACTATGTCAAAATTCTAGTTCAAAACCACCATTTCAAAACCATTATGTCAAAACCCTAGTTCAAAACCACCATTCCAAAACCATTATGTCAAAACCCTAGTTCAAAACCACCTTCTAACCTTAGGTTAACTTGATCCTAGTTGTCCAACCTTATGTTAGCCTAACCCAAGTTAGTTAACCCTAGGTCAACCAAACCCTAAGATAACCTAACCCTAGTTAGTTAACCTAGGTCACCTTAACCCTAGGTCAAACCAACCCTAGTCCAACCTAACCTTAGTTAGTTATCCCTAGGTCAATCCAACATAGGTTAGTAAGCTTTAGAGCTCCAATTTGAAGACTCATTTTCAAATAATCCTCAACTCAAAAACCATTTTCGTAACAAATTTTAAAAAATATCCTACTCACTTGAGATTTCAAAAATCAACTCCAAAAGCTTTTCAGATATTCCTATACTCTATCTTTAAAAATGCTTCTAAGAAGTTCTTTTAAACTTGTCTTAACTAAAATCACTAGACACTTAACATTTTTCAAAAACTATTTTAAAAATATTTTTGGAAACTCACAACCCTAAGGTG
>CM065393.1:17882500-17915000 GCA_033060915.1 Euryodendron excelsum | reverse complement strand
CCGTGTGTAAGTCGTATTCTACACACCAAATTATCTACTATATAGAATAAGAGACACACATGTATAATCATTAAATAAATAACGCAATGTAATCATTTCTCACACAGATTCTCATTAAAATGGAATAACTAATTTATTAATAAATACTAAAGTCATTACACAAAGCATGTCTTTTAGTATAAATTTCCAACACTTACGACACTAAAACCCCCTACTCAATAAAAGTTCCCCGGAGCGTCTCGCAAATGCTCCACCAAAATTAACTTTTCTCCAATTCCCCGGTTATAACGCCCAGTCAAATGACTTGAGAAATGCGTAAACCAAGGAATTACAGAAAGCTCGTTTATAGGTCTTTCCATCGATACGGTTTGATCGGATAGATCGCTTCCCGAAGCTCCTTATTGCATGGCTTGAAAACTACTACTTTTGGCAACCCTTGGAGTGTCTCACAGACGCTCTGCCAAGGTTGACTTTTTTTCTAATTCCCTGATTAAAACATACCGTCAAATGACTTGAGAAATGCGTAAATTAGAAAATTCCTGAAAGTATTTCCAGAGTACTTTCCATCGGTATGGTCCGATCAGAAAGGTCGCTTCCCGAAGGCCCCGATCATGCGATACAAAAATAGCTACTTTCTAACCCCTGCGGAGTGTATCACAGATGCTCTGCAGAGATGCCATTTTATGTGCACTTCTTGGGACGATATGTCACACTTCCAAACACCATTTGAACTTTTTGAAAACACAAAAGTTCACGAGAAACCCTAGGAGAACACCGTGGGTGTAAGCAATTCCTTCAAAACCTTTCTGGTTGGCTCAATTATCGAGGTAAAGTTTAAACGAACACTCCCAGTGACGGAGCGTATGCTACATGCGCCCAGATTTTGATTAAATCGACCAAAGTTCGATCAACCGTTAGGATTTAGCCAGTACAATTGATACCACGTGGCATTCTGGCAATGGAATAGTACTAGCGCATGTTCTACATGCGCTAGGCTTCTCCTAGATTGCCTATAAATACAAGCCTCCCCTTTTGCATATTCCAAAATAAAAAATTGAAGCGAAGCTCTACAAAAACTGCTCCAGAACCTCGAAATCCTATATACATTCCACCTCTTAAACGCTTAGGCTAGATTCCACCTTTCTCTAACCCATACACTTCACCTACATGGCCTCCTACACCATAGAACACCTCCTTCTAGCCCCTCAAGCAAACTTAAAGCCCTCCAAGCTCAAGTCAAGACATCCATAAAAGATTACAAATATATTGAAAGTAAAAGGTGGTATTTCTCTTAAGTTTTTGTCTTCCTCACTCATTTTTTCTCCCTCCTAACCTACTTAGGCTATTCTCTATTTTAAGCCCCATTTTCTACCCCCCTTTCTTGTATGCTTGAATAAGAGGACTCTTAGTTCATGCTTAGAGGAAAGTTAGTGAGAGTCATCATGTAGGGGGATCTCTCATTAGCCACTTTAAGATAGTATGGCCTTAGAGCCCCTTGATTATATGGTGTAGCCCAAAGCCTTGTATGTATTCATGACCCCCCTGCATGTTGCTATCTTGTTCATGTCTTGTATGCTTGGCCTTATTTTCATGTTTATGACTATGTTTTACAAAACTTGTACTAATCTTATTCCCATGCCATTTCCAAGCTCAACATTCCTTTCAAAATGGTTCTAAGAGTTCCCTTGAAGTTTAGGATGATACTATAGGAAATCATGCCTTAGAAAATCCCCCATTAACTCCTAACTCCCACTTTGGCATCTTTACATTCCAATTTACATAATAATGATTTTCAAAACTTACTAAATCCCAAGGGTTCTATTCTCTCAAGTTTAGTGCTTGGAATGGCTCCATGGAACCCTCTCTTGAGTGATCTCCCTTTTACATTGGCCATAGAAGTCCTAAACTGTTAGAATGGTTCCATTCTCTTTTTGTTCTTGCACAAAAGTGATTTTCAAACTCCTTGACTTCTAAGGTTTCTATTCTCTCAAGATTAGTGGTTGGAATGGCACCATGGAACCCTCTCTTGAGTGGCCTCCCTTTACATTGGCCATAAGAACCCTAACTTGTTAGAATGGTTTGCTTTAACAATGGTTTTCAAAATCTATTTCTCAAAAATGGTTTTCAAAGATTTATTCTCTCCATATTTGCATTTAACATGGTTTTTCAAAAGTTGTCATCATTATGTTAACTTTTAGAATCCCCACTCTTGTCAAGAGAAAGGTTATAATGGCCCTAAGAAAACCTTCTTTGAAATAGTTTTCAAGCACCAACCATATAAACTATATTTTTGGCTAGAGTCAAATTTTCATGGAAATGATCTTTAAAAAGGTTGTCAACCAAAGTCTTTTGCATAACATGATTTGTTTTCCAAAACTCTTTTAAAAAATGCAATCACCTTTCAAAATTATCTTTCAATCCAACCCTAGGTTAACTTGACCGTAGTTATCCAACCCTAGGTTAACTTAACCCGAGTTAATTAACCCTAAGTCACTTCAACCCTCGGTCACCTCAACCCTAGGTTAACCTAAGCCAAGTTAGTTAAGCTTAGGTCACCCTTAACCTTAGGCTAACCCAACCTAGGGTAGTATACTTCAAGGTTCCAACTCATGGACCCCTTTTAAAGGTTCTTCCTATTTAAAACTACTCTCATAACCTATTTTTCCAAAACCTCTTACTATCTTGAGATTTTAAAAACCAACTCCATAATCTTTTCAAATACTCCTACACTCTATTTTTAAAAACGTTTTCAAGAACTCGCAATCCTAAAGTATCCCTACCCCTTCAATCGTTAAGGATTTTAAAGGAAGGTGATATATCAAGAACAACTTCCGAGGTTGTCCATATCAGAGTTCCAAAGGAGTAGGTGTTTTCAAAAACCCTTTCAAAAAAAGTTTTGAAAAACCAATTTACTGAAACACTCCAAAATCATACCTCTAAGGTTTTCAAAACAAGATTTCAAAACACTTTCAAAACTTTCTTGAGTTATTTCAAAAGCACTTCCAAAACTCTCTTGAGTTATTCTAAACACATTTCAAAACTCGCTTTCAAGAGTTCCAAAGTTCTATTTCAAAACACTCTACTACCCGATTTCAAATCAAAACTCTGAAGTTTCCTTTTTCCAAAGACCACACAGTGTCTTCAAATTTTTCAAAGACCACCAAGTGTCTTCAAACTTTTTCAAAGACTTCAAAGTGTCTTCAAAACATTCCAAAGGCCCTAATTCGCTTATTTTCCATTGGGCTCTTGCCCGAACTACGAATGACCCAATTCTCACCAAATAAGATACGTAGGCAACTTAAAATGGTGCGGTCATAACTTCTATTTCAACTCCAATCCCTTTTTCAAAAATTTCCATCAATTCAAAGTTTCTATTTCAAACCCCTTCAAAACTCCTGTGTTTTCAAACTTCTTCCAAAACTTGCACCATGTATCATTTATCCGAAAAGTGATGACTAAACCCCATTTTCAAAATTCTAAAGTGGATATTAAGTGGATAATGGTAACCGGTGATTAGACATATAGGTACCGAAAGGGCGGGGTAGGGTGATGATCTTAGGATATCTTCCCTACACATAACCAGCCCTTGGACCATAGATTTCTGTTTTCAAATGACCAAAATGGAGTTTCTTTCTAAAAGCGCTTAAAACTTTCTAAAGGTTGCTAAGCAACCTATTTTCTCAAAAACCCTCTTTCGAGGGAGTTTTCAAAACCTTTTTCAAAGACCCTAAGTTTAATCTTCGGATTATACTTAGTTTTAGATGCCCTAACTCACCTTAATCAAGTTAGGTGGCGACTCCTATTTTTCTAAAAAGCCCTTCAAGCCAATTTCAATTCAAATCTAGTCGCACTCGTTCTTCTAGGAGGATGAGTTCTAATGATAGAGTTCCGTACTTTTGTCTTCGAGTCGAAAGGACTTAGTCTAAAAAATCGGGGTACGACATCTTGTAATTTAAATTAGATTTTTGTTCAATATATTCTACATTTATAGTTTTAGACGTTAAGTGTGTATTTTGGCAAGCTTTCAACCGTGGAATCTTCTAGCTAAATCCATAGTTTGGGTGCAAACGCGAAGATCCTCTATGGAAAGCATGGGAAGTGAAAGGGGAGTTTCTAAATCCCATTGAATATATTTATTGTGTTTTTCTCTATTTTTTGGAATTGATTGTTGTAGAAAACTTGGATCTATAATCATAGTTAATAACATGTGATTTATTTCTAAGAATCTCTAAATTGTGATTAAATCTAATTCCAAATTAATTAGAGAACCCTAAATTAAAAGTTAAATCTTCCAAATCCAGGATTCTTTGGAAGATCCTTGATTTAAGTTAACTCAAACTTCCCCTTTCCAAATTCCATGCTAGAACTGGTTGATTGGAGCAATTGCGCCTAATTTTTTTTTATTCAATTTAAATTCCAATTTATTTTCACTCGAATTTTTATTAGCTTGAAATTAATTTAGCTTTCATTGTTTTAGTTGTGGTAGAATTATCAAGTTCATTAAATTGTTTTATTTAGATTTTAATTGCTCAAATTAGTATTTTAATTATCGCATTCAATTATTTGCCTAGGTGATAGTAAAAACCCATCAAAAAAACCTCTAAAGATTTTTGGTCTAATTTCAGTCACCATAGATTTCAATTCCATCATTGCGTTGCAAATTCAATTTAAACAATTCCTAAATTGTGCTCGTTTTTATTGCTAGATTGGTACAAATCCGTTTGGAGAACATGATAATGGGGAATGTCTCCATTTAAACTACAACCGCCTTCGACGTGCTAGTTGAGGGCGAACCAAGTTTTCGCACTATTGTCGGGGAGTTGAAGGAACGAGCAAATTGCAAAAAATTAAAATTAAAATCACAAAAACAACGTGGGAATTGATCACCCACCTACGAGAGAAGCTTCTATGGCTTTGGGTCGAGGTAACTCCTTCAACTTCATTATGAATATCATGTTAGGATTTTTATTTCTTTCTTTTCAATAGTTTCTTTTGTTTAATTAATTAGTTGCATTGCATATTGCTAGGAGCATTAGAGGAGATAGGATAGTATGCACTTTATTTGCTAATTGGTGATATTATCTAGCACGTGGAGTAGGAGGTTAGAGTTGAAAAGTCGTTGTTCGGTGAATTGAGAAAAAGCCGTTGTCTGGCATTGATATTGATTGTGTATGATGTGTTGACTAGGATTTGAGGCATATTGTTTTCATATTGCATGTGTATGTCCTATTGGGCATCAGCCGATAATAGACGCCTTTTACGAGTCAACCTACCATCACCGGTTAACACACTTTCCGGAATTTCATTAGTAGTCGACCTAGGTATTATTCCTATAGAAGAAATAAATGAAGAAGGTGGGCTACCTAATGTTGTTCCACCCAACTTTAACCCACAAAATCCAAATGTATTGCTTAACCCACTGATGGGTGGATTGCCACCCCAACCTCCTCCAAATCCCGCACATGGCTTAGAGGGTGATAATATGGAAGGAGGGAGCATCCATGGAGACATGTGGGCTCCTTAATTTCGCACATTGAAAGATTACATGAATCCACCACGACAAGTGCCGAATTCATGGATAGTTTTTCCACCACATTATGCCACCCTAAACATACGACCGGGTATGATGCAGATGCTTCCTCAATTTTATAGGATAGATTCGGAAAGGACTTATGCCTTTATTAAGGAATTCGAAGATGCATGCTCACTAGTAATGGACAACTCTTGTCCAAGAAAAATCTTTTTTCTCAAACTTTTTCCCTTTTGTTTAAAGGACACAGCTAAGACGTGGTTCAATTTTTTAAGACCATTTTCTATCTACTCTTGGCAAACTCTACAAGGAGAGTTTTTGAAAAAGTTTTTCCCTGAAAATAGAACGAAGGCGTTTAGACGCCAAATCTCACAGAGGCATTTAGACGCCAAATCTCACAGTTTTCTCCCATGTTGGGAGAATCCTTTGTTCAATGTTGAGAGAATTTTTAAGAGCTCCTAGTCTGTTGCCCACATCATGCCTTTGCTGAGTGGCACATTATTAACATCTTCTACACTTCCCTTACACCCCAACTCAAACAATTCGTTAAGATAATGTGCACGGGTACTTTCATGGATAAACAACTTTACGAAGCTTATTCCTACTTATAAGCACCTGATTGTTGCCCGCTCAGCAGTCTTCAGTTCGTCCAAGACTTGTATTCAAGTCAATATGGACATATTCTAGGTCAAACTAGTTTTCTAGATATAATCCAATTAGTCGATCGCTTCACGGGTCCATCTAGCCCAAATAGAGACAAAATGACCAAAATGCCCTTGGGGCATTATCTGGTCCAATGCCAGCGGGCACGTCTTCTTGAAGATGGTAAGTGCCCTTTCCAATCTTAATTCCAATTCCAATCCAATTCTAGTCCAGTTCCAGTTCAAATCTAATTCCAATCCAATTTTAATTCAAATCAAATTCGGCACGTCTTTCGAGAAAGTTGGTTCCTCAAGGCGGTAAGTCCATTGAGTCCGGCATGTTTTCTTAGAAAAATCTTTGGAACGGTAAGTCCCTTCAAATCCGTCGACCAAGACGAGACCCCAAGTCCCCGAGATGGTAGAACGGTCCACCTTTGGCGCCTGCTAGCCCACCAACAAAGCAATGTCCGTTATTCAACACGCCTTTCGAGAAAGTTGATTCCTCGGGCAATAAGTCCACTAAGCAGCTTCCCGAGATCAGGCAGTCTCTAGAATGATCGCGACCCGTTAGAGTAACGAAAATATTAGTAAACATTACAACTGTTAGAGTGACAGAAACGCTCATAAATAGGTCGATTTAGGGAATTGCCAACAAACCCCTATGTCACAGGACCGCTGTTGCGCCCAGATTTTTCGCACTCGAGGAATACTCACACAAGCGGGAAAAATACTGTACTCTCTCGTTCGAACTCACCCTCCAAGAAGAATGAGTGCGACTAGGTTTGAATTGAAAATAGATTTGAATAAAGGGCTTTTGGAAAAAGATTCGGAGTCGCCACCTAACTTGATTAAGGTGAGTTAGGACACCTAAAAACTAAGAATAATCCGAAGACTACACTTAGGGTTTTGGAATATGATTTTGAAAATATCTCCTCAAGAGAGGGCTTTTAAGAAAAACAGGTTGTTTGGCAACCTTCGAAAAATATTTAGCCCTTTTAGAAAAATAACTCCTTTTTGGTCTTTCGAAAACAGTTATCTAGGTTCGGAGGTTGGTTATGTGTAGGGAAGATGCACTAAGCCATCACCCTACCCCACTTTTTCGGTACCTACATGTCAATCTACCCTAAATTCACCTATGAGAGTCTTTAACTAACTAATGCTCAATCCTATTCACTTTGAAAAGTAATGTTTGAAAAACATGATGCATGATATGTAAGTGTAGTAGAAGAGAGAATTGGAAAATAGATTTGGAAAGACATTTGATTTGATTTGAAAAGGAAGAGATAGAAGTTTGAATTCGGAAAGAAGATTTTGGGAATTTGAAAATAGAGATTTAGAAATAGAAATTTGAAATTAGAAATTTGAAAATAGATTGGAGATTTGAAAAGATTTTGGAATTTGAAATTTGAAAAATATGGAGGAATTTGAAATTTGAAAGAAGTTGTGACCGCACCCATGAGGGTTGCCTCCGTATCCTTTTGGAGAAATCAGGTCAGTCATAGTTCGGACAAGAGTTCGATTTAAAAGAGATTGATTTGAAAGAAAGAGATTGAATTAGAAATTGGATTGGAAGATTGAGAGATTGAACTTAGAATAGAAGATTGAAAATTGGAATTTAGAATTTTTGAATTGAAAAGATTGGATTTTGATTTGGAAAGATAGAACTTGGAAGAAAGATTTAGACTTATTTTGGAAAGATGGAGGTTTAAGAATCCTAGACTTAGGAAAGAGACTTAGGAAAGATTTGACTCGACTTGGAAGGTTTAGGAGATTAGGAAATGTCCGATTTAGGAAAGTTTCAAATTAAGAAAGTTTTGAATTAGGAAAGTTTTCAAATTAGGAAAGTTTCATTTTAGGAAAGATTTGAAATTAGGAAAGTTTTGAATTAAGAAAGTTTCAACTTAGGAAAGTGTTGTTTTAGGAAAGGTTTTGAAATTAGGAAGTTTTAAAAATTGAAAAGTTTAGAATTTGGAAAGGTTTGAAATAGGGAAGTTTTGAAAATGGGAAGGTTTTGAGTTTAGAAAGATTTTAGATTTGGAAAGATTTGAGTTTAGGAAAATTAAGAATTTAGAAAGATTTAGGAAGTTTTAGAAGAATCAACTTAAGAAAGCTTTGAATTTGGAAAGCTTTGAATTTGAAAAGATTTGAAATTTGGAAAGTTTAAGATTTAGAAAGTTTTAGAGTTTGAGTTTTAGAAAACTCTTGAATTTAGGAAAGGTTGAGTTTAGGGAAGTTTTGAAAACTTGGACTACGAAAGATTTGAAAGTTGAGTTTTAAAATTTAGGAAAGATTTTTATGTTCAAGTTTTGGAAACTTAAGATTTAGGAAAGTGGAAAATTAGGAAGGATTTGAATTAGGAAAAAGTTGGATTAGGAAAGATTTGGATTAGGAAGGGTTAAGATTGTGTTTCCAAAAACGGAGGATAGGATCTAGTTTCCTAAATGGGGAGATTTGATTTGGTTTCCTAAAGGGAAGATTGGAATTTGGTTTCCTAAAGGGAAGATTTGATTTGACAAGGATTTGGAAAGGGAGGTTTTGGAAACCCTAGATTTAGAAAACTATAGTTTCGACGTAGAAAATAGGTTTTGGAAACATGTATAGTTTTGACGTAGAAAACAAGAGATTTTGGAAACCTAGGTTTGGGACAAAGTTTGAAAACCATGTTTTTGGGAAGAAAATTAGGGTTTCCAAATTGTGGGTTCTAGGGCTTGACTTGGGCTTTAAGGAAAGGGATTTTTGGAAAGTATGTTTTTGGAAACGAAAGTTTTTAGAAGAGAATCCTAAGGAGGAGTTTCTAGAAGGAAGATTTTGGAAAGAGATTTTAAAAAGGAGTTTTTGGAAAGCGTGTTTTTGGAAACGAGTTTTTGGAAAGAAATCCTAGAGAGAAATTTCTAGAGGGAAGATTTTGGAAAGAGAGTTTTTAGAAAGATTTTTAAGGAGCATTTTTAGAAAGTGGATTTTGGGGAAAATATTTTGGAAAGGAGTTGAAAAAGAAGGTTTTGAAAAATAGATTTTTGGAGGGAGTTTTTAGAAAACAATTTTGGAAAGGAAAGTTTGAGGAAAGTATGTTGAAAAAGAGATTTTTAGGAAGAGATTTGAAAAGCGAGTTTTTTGGAAAGTACAAAAACGTCTCACTTTCCTAAAGCGATTCTAGCCATAAGAGGGCTAGAACCACTTTAAGAAAGTGGTTTTGAAAACAACAAGGGTTGAAAATATGGACTATGAAAGTCACTTTTAATGTAACACAAAGCAACCCTAGCCATGAAAAGGCTAGAATCACCCTAGGATTGTGATTTTGAAAACATGTTTTTGAAAAGGAGATTTTGATGCAATTTTGAAAACAAGTTCGAAAACGATTTTGAAAACAACTTTGAAAACGGTTTTTGGAAGATGCAAGATCATGATATACACAATGCAATTTTGGGGTCATGAACATACAAGGCTAAGGCTTCACCACATAATCAAGAGGGCCGGATCCAAGTGGTCTCTGGTTAGCCTAAAGGAAAGCCCCCGACACGGTGACCCTCCGATAGTTTAATCCTACACATAGAACGGGAGTCCCCTTGTTTCAAGCATGTAAAGAAAGGGGGGAAAGAGATGGGGGATTAAAATAGAAGAGAACCCAAGTGGGTTAGGAGAGAGAAGAGAGGGGGGGGGGGGGTGCAGAAATTTAAATGGAGAGCCTACCTTGTATCTTGTTTATTTTGCGCGCCTTGCTTTCTTCAGTCTTCGTCTTGATCTTCATCTTCAACCTTCAAGAGCCGCCTTCAATATTCAAACTTTAGATTGCAACTCCTCAAGTCTTCGAAGAAGGGTTGAAGGTTAGTGTATGAGTGTATGAGGGTGTGTATGAGTGTATAGGAGGCTAGGGTTTAGTGTATGGTGGCTAGGGTTTGGAAAACCTAGGGAGGCTAGGGTTTAGGGATTGTTCAAGCTCCGTATATCGAATTATATGATTTTTAGACTAAGTTTGCGCATCCTTTTCATGCTGGAAGAGGCTCTGTATTTATAGAAGTTGGACAACACTGGCGCCTGTTGCAGTGGCGACAGGTCAAAATTTACACTGGCGCCACTAGGAGTGGCGCTAGACCAATTTTTGGCTTGGCGCCACTAGTAGTGGCGCTAGCCATTTAGGAAATATTTAAGGTCGGTAAGCAACGTATCTTTGACTAGATTTGGGCGCTTGTACTAGTGACTACCATGCAATTTTTAGCCTAGCTTTACTAGGAGTGACTCCGAAAAGTCCGGGAATGGTTTAAGGGACCGGGAATGGCCCGGAATGCTGGAAAAGAGCAGGAACACTTAAAATAGTGTCCCGGAGATATTTGACTTGAAAAATGAGGATAAGACGTGTTGGAATGGTTGATCGGGCCTTTAGGGGCAAAACGGTCAACCAGATTGGAAAGCTGCCGGGACGGGCTCAGACTGTCCTGGAAGAAGACTCGAAATTTGGAAACATTATTCAAAATGTTTCCAAAGGTTGTCGGTTTGATACCCAGAGGCGGGGTGGTTGGAAAAGGTGACCGGCCCACCGGGGCAAAACGGTCATTTTGTACCGGGTTGGCCGGAACTAACTCGGAATGATCCGAAAAAGTAAAGGAAGATTGAGAATACTATAAGAAGTAATCTCAGAAAGTTACCGGTTTGATACCCAGAGCCGGCATGGTCAGACAATGGCGACCGGCCCAAAGGGGCAAAACGGTCATTTTGCACCGGGTTTGCCGAAACTGACTCGAAATGATCCGAAAAAGTAGAGGGGGATTGAGAATGCTATAAGAAGTATTCTCAAGAGGTTACCGGTTTGATACCCAGAGCCGGTGTGGTTCCAGGGGCGTTCGGGTGCCTAGGGGCGAAAGGGTCATCTTGACCGAAAAGTCTCGGAAAAGGTCCAAGGGGTAGTTTGGTCATTTTTCACTGAAGTGGGCTAACAGACACTGGTGTTGACCTGGGTTTTGAGTGTTTCCATCACTCTGACGGCGGTTGTTGTGACACAGGGGTTTGTTGGCAATTTCCCATATCGACCTATTTGTGAGTATTTCGCTACTCTAACGGTTGTGATATTTACGAGTATTTTCGTTACTCGGACCGTCTCGAGGAATAAACTGTCTCGAGAGAGGGATTGGAAAGGGGACTTACCGTCTTCGAAAAGACGTGTCTGGTTGGAATCGTCTCGAGGAATAAACTATCTCGAGAGTGGGATTGGAAAGGGGACTTACCGTCTTCGAAAAGACGTGCCTGGTTGGAACTGTCTTGAGGAATAAACTGTCTCGAGAGAGGGATTGGGAAGGGGACTTACCGTCTTCGAAAAGACATGCCTGGTTGGAACCGGCTCGAGGAATAAACTGTCTCGAGAGTGGGATTGGAAAGGGAACTTACCGTCTTCGAAAGACGTGCCTGAGTTGGAACCGTCTCGAGGAATAAACTGTCTCGAGAATGGGATTGGAAAGGGGACTTACCGTCTTCGAAAAGACGTGCCTGAATTGGAACCGTCTCGAGGAATAAACTGTCTCAAGAGAGGGATTGGAGTTGGAAAGGAAAGGACAATGCCCCTAAGGGCATTTTGGTCATTTGCCTCTATTTGGGCCTGGCGGGCCCGCAAAGCGATGGACAGACGGGATTTGGACTTTAGAAAATCGATTTCGATTGGAATATGCCCACAATGACTTGAACACAAGTCTTGACGGAGTGTAGATTGCCGAGCGGTCAAAAATAGAGTGCTTACAACCGCTGTCAGAGTGATGGAAACACTCCAAACCCCGGGTCAACACTAGTGCCTATTAGCCCACTTCGGCGAAAAATGACCAAACTGCCGCTAGGGCAATTTCCAGCACGTTCCTTGAGAAAGTACCTAAGTCTTCAGAACGGTAAGTCCACCCTTCCAAGATTGTCCTAAAGATAATCCAGCATGATTAGGTGTCTTCTAGTAATTTTTGGGCCAATTCTAAGACTTTCTGGTCAAAATAATTGTTCTACCCCTAGGCGTCTGAGTGCCCCAAGAACCACATTAGCTCTGGGTATCAAAGCGATAACCTCCCGGGGATGCTTTTGATAGCATCCCTAGCCTTCTAATGCATTTTTGGATCATTCCGAGTCAGTTCCGACAAACCTATTGCAAAATGACTGTTTTGCCCTTGGTGGGCCGGCCTCCTTTTTCAACCACACCGGCTTTGGGTATGTCACGCCCCGTAACTTGGCCTATATGGATTTGGGGTACATGACCGGCCAATAGCAAGGTTATCCAAGGCCGCATTACATAAACTAGTTAATCACCTGCGCATAATCATTTAGGATGGTCCATAATTGCGAAAAATAGAACTTTTGATAACTGGTAAACATAATCTGTGTCTCACATAATCTGTGTCGCACCTGCCTACCCCTTTTCGGGCACTTGGTCTCAGCCGCACGGTACACATAAGGCTCTTTAGGCCAACATTAAATTATCTGTTCTGGCTCGCACTTGCCTACCCCCTTTCTGGGCGCTTGTTCTCAACCGCACGGTACACATAAGGCTCTTTAGGCCAACATTAGATTATCCGTTCTGGCTCGCACTTGCCTACCCCCTTTCTGGGCGCTTGGTCTCAACCGCATGATACACAGAAGGCTCTTTGGGTCCCTTACTGTAGGACCATTGTTGCTAGTTTAGGGTCTTGCCATGAATGACCTTACATGTCGATATTTTATTCCACGTCCCCCATCCTAGGACTATTGGGCTAGATTAAAGTCTGGCCACAAACAGACCTTGAGTTAGATTTGTACGCTAGGAATCTTACACCTACTTTATGTAAACGTTCTAGTCCATGGATTGTAATACATATCATAGATAAGGTTTATATATAATTCAAAACATGATATTTATACTTGAACGTAATCATTGATGCATTGAAATAAATGGAAAGCATTGCATGATATGGAGGTGAATTTAAAACATTTATAAAATACTAGAGTTTTACTCATGGCATATTGTTACTCACTTCTATCCAACTGAACGAGTGTTAAGCAAGGTGCTCGTACACATAATTCACTTAAAAACATGGAACATCAATACACAATGCTAAGGCAAGGCAATAACACATAAACTGAGACTAAGCACATAAATCCTTTGACCCCGAATCAACCACACCTCATTCCCACAATGGAAGAGCGAGGCTAAACTCTAGGACAAAGCCCCAATGTAAAATAAGAACATGAAGTTAAGGTTTGAACATGGAAGCTGGAATGTCGATTTCTTCATCGGGTTCCAACCATCTCTCAAAGATGTGTTCACACTCAAGACTAGTTCCATTTAAAAATAGGCTTAAAGGCCTTTAATTTGATAGGTCATGGGCCAAAATAGCATTTCAGGTGAGGAAGTTATGCCTCACGGAAGGTGGACTAAAATTTTAGAAATATCATATTGTTAGCATGTATTTTGGGTCAAATTTAAACTTCCATAACTCTCAATCTATAAAGAATTAGAGAACAAAGTTTATATGGGCACAAAGCTCTATGTGTCTACTTTCTAATACTTTAAATGGTGCATCAATCCGAGTTTTGTAGAGAAAGTTGTGCCCATTTTACTAAACAGTGCCAAAATTGGCAAACAGTTCGAACGCCCAACTGGGCCATTCGAATGCCAGGCCACATTAACCTAGCCATTCGAACAGCCAAAATGGCCATTCGAACCCCAGAAAAAAATGGAAAAACACCCTCTTCGGCCGTTCGAACGATTCTGTCGAGCGTTCGAATGCCCCCTTCTGCGCAGCAACGATTCTCAACCCAAAACTCTCCTAAAATCCCTCCAAGCACAACCAAACTTTCCCAACACTCTTAGGGCTCAAAGATTAGCCCACAAGGATGACAATAACTCAAAATGGGGGAGAAAGAACAATTAAAACAAGGGAATCTAGAGAAGAAATAAAAAACCCTAACATTTCTCATACTTGGAAATTTCCACCCCCAACTCTCCAATCATCCAATATTGAGTTTCAAGCTCTCAAATTCAAAGTAATTGGGACTCAAGGAGTCCCCCAAGACAAACCTAACTCATATATATGCATATATACAAAGACCCAACAAAATCACACAAGATAAATATATATATATATAATTGTAAAGAGAGAAATGAAACCTTACCTTCTTCAAGCTTGGTGCAGTCTTCAATGGTTTCAATCTCTTCCTTCAAGCCCTCCTTCCTTTAAGCTTCCCTCCCTTCTTCCCCTTTCTCTCTTTCTCCCTCTCTCCCTGATTTTGGTGTGTGTTTTGTGTGTTATAAGGAGACACACATGGGAAATAATCCCATGTGTCTCACACCTCCAGCACAAGTTACAACATAAGTCCTCATTGGTTATTTTTTACTCAAGAGGAGAAATAATTAACATTAAATATTGCATACACTAGAAATTCTTAGTAATATAAATATATAGAGGTTCGGGATATCACAGGGTATTAAACTGGTAATCTCTTGAAACATTCTCGGTGATGTTTCCTAGCCTTGAGTCTTCTTCTGGGATATTTTGAGTCCATCTCGGTAGTCTTTCGGCCCAATTGACTGTTTTGCCCCTAATGGCCCAATCAAACCTTCCAACACATCCTGACATTATTTTTCAAGTCTATAACTCCCGGGACACTATTCTAAGGATTCTTACCATTTCCCGGCCCTCTGGGCCATTCTCGGTCCTTTAAATCATTCCCGAACTTTCCGAAGTCACTTCTAGTGAAGTTTGGCTAAAAATTGCATGGTAATCACTAGTATAGGCGCCCAAATCTTTTGAAGATACGTTACTTGCAGTTCTTAAAACTTTCCTAAGTGGCTGGCGCTAGCAGAAGGAAATTTTGCCTGGCGCCACTACAGCAGGCGCTAGTGTAGTTCTCTGTTTATAAATACAGTGTTTCTTCCAGTGTGAAAAGGGTTCGCAAACTTAGTCCAGAATCTCTGTTTTTTGAATTACAGAGCTCGAAGCCCTTCCAAACCCTAGTTTTCTTTAGGTTTTCCAAACTCTAGCCTCCATATACAAACCCTAGCCCCCAAACATTAAACCCTAGCATACATACACTCTTATACGCCCATATACAAGCCTCCGAAGCCTCTATTGAAGACTTGAAGTGCTGCAACTCCAAAACTCCCAAAGACTAAAGCAAGTTCTCGAAGACTACGACAAACTAAAGCAAATAAAAGCAAGCAAAAGAAAGAAGACACAAGGTAGGTTTCCTATTTACGTTTATACAATTTCTCCCTTTCTCTTCTCTCTCAACCCATTTGGGTTTTCTTCTATTTTAATCGCCCATCTTCTTTCCCCCCTTTCTTGCATGCTTGAAACAAGGGACTCTCTAGTTCATGTGTAGGATTAGGCTATTGAAAGTTACTGTGTCGGTGGCTTTCTCTTAGTCTAACTGGAGACCACGTGAGTTCGGCCTCTTGATTATGTGGTAAAGCCTTTAACCTTGTATGTTCACAACCCCAACTTGCATTGTGCATATCATGATCATGCCTTCCTCCAAAACCTGTTTTCAAACTTGTTTTCAAAACTTGCATTAAATTTTCTTCTTCAAAACTTATTTTCAAAATCACAATCCTAAGGTGATTCTAGCCTTTCCATAGTTAGGGTTGCTTTAGGAAAATGTTACATTTAAAGTGACCAATATGGTCCATATTTTCAAATCTTTGTTGTTTTCAAAACCACAATCCTAGAAGGGTTCTAACCTTCTTATGATTAGAATCGTTTTAGGAAAGTGAGATATTTTTAGAGGCTTGTAAAAGTCCATATTCAAATCCTCTCCGAAATCTCTTTTCAAACTTACTTTTCTAAAAACTCTTCCCAAAAATCCTTTTCCAAAAACTCTCTTTTCAAGTCTACTTTCTAAAATCTCTTTTCCAACATATTTTCTAAAAACTCTTTCTAATCTCCTTTCCAAAATCACTTCTTAAAACCTCCCTTCAAAAAATTTATTTTCCAAAATTTATTTTCAAACTCCTTTCCAAAAAGCTCTTATCAAGATTCACTTTCTAAAAACTCCTTTCTAAGATTTCTTTCCAAAAATCCTCCTTTCCAAAAAAATTCACTCTTTACCTTAGAATCCAAGTCAAGCCCTAGAGCCATGGTTAGAAAACCCTAATTTTCTTTCCTCAAACATGATTTCCAATCTTGCCTTAAAACTTAGGTTTCCAAATCTCCTTTTTACATCAAAATCATAAATTTTCAAAACCTATTTTTTACATTAAACTATAGCTTTCCAAATCTAGGGTTTCCAAAACTTCCCCTTTTAATTCCATGCCAAATCCAATTTTCCATTTAGGAAACTAGATCCAATCTTCTATTTTTGAAAACAAAATCAAATCACCTCTTTTTAGAAATAAAATCCAATCTTTTGTTTTAGGAAATAAGAATCTAAATATTTCCTAATCCCAATCTTTTCTAATTCGAATATTTCCTAATTCCAACCTTTCCCAACTCCATACCTTTCCAAATTTCAACTTTCCAAATTCTAAATTTTTAAATTTTTCTTAAACTCAAATCCTTCCTAACTTTAAGTATTTCTAAAACTCAAACTTTAAATCTTCTTAAGTTCAAACCTTTCCAAAATCTTAAACTTTCTAAATTCCAAATCCTTCTTAAATCAAATTTTCTAAATTCAAAAATTTCCAAAATCAACTATTTCTTAAAAAGGAAACATTTTCTAAAATGAAACTTTCCTAATTCGAAACTTTCTTAAAGCGGAAATTTCCTATTTTGAAACTTTCCTATATCCAAGATTTTTTAAATCCAATCTTTCTTAAACTCCAACTTTTCAAATCCTCCAAGTCCAACATTTAAATCAAATCAAATTTTCCTTAAACCACAAGTCTTTCCTAAGTCCTATCTTCCTACGTCTAGGTTTCCTAAAACCAAGCTTTCCAAAAACCAATCTTTCCAAATCTTCCAAGCCAATTTCAAATCAAAGTTCAATTTCCTAATCTTCCAATCCAAATTCTGACTCAAACTCTTTTTCAAGTCAAACCTTCTATTTTCTATCGGACTCTTGTTCGAACTACGACTGACCTGATTCCCCAAAAGGGATATATAGGCAACCCTCACGGGTGCGGTCATAACATTTTTCAAATTTTCAATCCCAAAACCTTTTTCAAATTTTCAATTCTAAAATTCTATTTTCAAATCTCTATTTCCAATTTCTAAAAATTTCTTCCAATTTCAAAATCAAACCTATCTTTTCAAATCCATTTCAAATCAAGTCAAATTTTCTTTTCAAATCTCTTTTCAAAATCAAGTCTTATTCTTGTACTTGCATATCATGCATCATGTCAAACATCTTCTCAAAATTCTCTTCTAAAGTGGATAGTATTAGACATTTATTAATTGAAGACTCTAATGAGTGAACCTAGGGTGAATAGACATGTAGGTACTACAAGAGGCGGGATAGGGCGATGGCTTAGTGCGTTTTCTCTATACGTAACAATCCCCCGGACTTAGGATCATTGTTTTCAAAGACCAAATGGAGTTATTTTTAAAAAAGGGCTCAAATTTTTCAAAAGTTGCCAAACAATCTATTTTCTTAAAAATCCCTTTCCCAAGGAAGTTTTCAGAATCCTTTCCAAAAACCCTCAGTGTGATCTTTGGATTGTTCTTAGTTTTAGGTGACCTAACTCACTTTAACCAAGTTAAGTGGTGACTCCAAACTTTTTCTAAAAGCCCTTAATCAAATCAAATTTTAAATTCAAACCTAGTCACACTCGTCCTTCTTGGAGGATGAGTTCTAATGAGAGAGCACTGTGTTTTTCTCACTTGTCTTTACCAGGTGTAAAAAATCGGGGTGCGACACTACTTTGATTACCTTGCTAATTTGGCTCATGATTAGGCAACCACTGGGACCTAAAATCCTGAAGGTAGGCCTAACACACAAGGGGCAAAATACCAATTGAGAAAGGTCGATGATGTGAATGCTAGGCTTGCTACTAGGGCAAGAAAACTAGAGGCCTTAGAGTTTAAGAAGGTTAACTCGGTGGAGAGTGAAGAACTCAAGGAAGTGTGTTGTGTTGTGTGTGAAACCAAAGAGCACGACACCATGTTGTGCCCAGTTATTTCGGTATTAAGGAAGCCTTGCATGGCCATGTCAATGCTATTGGCCACTACAATCGAGGAGGGAAAAACTTCTACTCCAACACTTATAACCTGGGATGGAGGGATCATTCTAATTTTGGGTGGCGCAATGAGGGGAGTTCCAATCTCCAAGCTTATCAAGGAGGGTATCATAACCCTTAATCTTATCAAGCACCTCCTCCACCATCACAACCACAACAATACCAACCTCCATTGGTTACATCGTTCCCAACCCAACCAAAACCATTCCAACCTTCACTTTAATCTTATTCCAACACTTATCAGCCCCCACATAGAAGGTCGTTGGAGGACACCCTCCAACAATTAATTCAAGCCCAAGGAGGGGTAAATTCACAGGTTGATAAGACATTCGATGACATTAAGAGTCAATTGACTCTTCTTACCCAAGCCTTGACCCTTATTGAGAATGGTAAGTTACCCATACAACCTCAAGCAAATCTATCTAGGCATGTGCATTCCATCGAGACCTTGAACCAACTATATTCTAGCCATGAGCTTGTACCAAGACCTTCAACCAACTATATTCTAGCCACGAGCAAGTAAAAACCGTCACCACTTTGAGAAGTGGTAAGGCTATTGACAAGACCATTCCTCCTAGTGATCCTAAGGGTAAGGGAGAGATGTCTAAGGTAGTTGAGGCATTAGTTGGTAAAGAGGGAGACAGAAAGCCTAGTGAAAAGAGAGAGAAAGAAAGAGTGCCAAATGAGTAGAAGAAGAAGAGTGAGGAGGGGGATAGTGAGAGGACAGAAAAGAATGTGTCCTCCAAACTCAAGGGCGAGGAAGCCTTGAGAGAGGAACGTGAGATCTTAGCTCACGCCCCATTTTCCCATCGACTAGCCAAACCAAAGAACCATTTGAGTTCTAAGATTTATGAGACTTTCAAGCAAGTCAAAATAAATCTATCTATCTTGGAAGCCATAAAATAAGTACCCTCCTATGCTAAATTTCTTAAAGATTTATGCACTGTTAAAAGGAGGTTGAATGTAAGAGAGAATGCCTTTCTTGTTAAGAATGTCAATTCTGTGGTCCAAGTTAAGACCCCTCCCAAGTATAAAATCTAGGTTGTCCCACCATAGCATGCATCATAGGAGACCATAGCATAGAAGGTTGCCTTTTGGACCTAGGATTGAGTGTGAATTTATTGCCATTCTCGGTGTATGAGCAATTGGGGTTAGGTGAGCTGAAACCTACTAGGATCACACTCCAACTAGCAAATCACTCTATCAAAACCACTAGGGGGATCATAGAGGACATCTTGATGCAAGTTGAGAAGTTTTATTACATGGATGATTTTGTGGTTTTAGATACCCAATTGGTAGTGGACCCCAATGCCCAAAACCATATTCCTATTATTTTGGGTAGACCCTTTCTAGCCACATGTAATACTATCATCCATGTGCGAGGGGGTCTCTTACAATTATTCTTTAGAAATATGTCTGTAGAGCTTAACATGTTTAATACGGGAAGGCAACTGAGGGATTTGGAGGATGTTAGGGAAGTGAACCTTATCGACTCTCTAGTGCAAAAGCATTCTGAGAGATATAGTGTAGAAGACCCATTGTCTATAATGTTGATGTTTGGTGAGGGTCTAGACTACTTAAAAAGTGAGGAAGACGAGGATGTTGTTAGTGAGGATAGCAATTTAGAGGTTTATCCTATAAGGGCGGTGGATCAATGGACCCCCACTTTTGAGCCTTTGACCCCTAATCCTATTAAGCCCCAACCATCTGAACTTCAGGCTCCTATGCCTGATAGGAAGCTTTTACCTTCTACCCTTAAATATGTAGTTTTGGGTGAGGGTGAATCTTTTCCTATAGTGATATCTTCATCACTAATGGAGGCTCAGAAGAAGAGCTTGTTAGAGGTGCTCAAGAAGTATTGTAAGGTCATAGGTTAGACAATTGCCGATTTACATGACATTAGCCCTCTTGTATGCACTCATCACATTTATTTGGAGGAGGGGGCTAAGCCGGTGCGCTAAATGCAACGGAGATTGAACTCGACAATGAAAGAATTTATGAGAGGAGAAGTTCAAAAGCTCCTTAATGCGGGTATTATATACCCAATTACCGACTCTAATGAGTCCCACCCAAGTGGTCCCCAAAAAGTCCGAGGTAATAGTAGTAAAAAATGAGAACAGTGAATTGATACCTACCCGAATTCAAATCGGGTGGTGTATATGTATTGACTACTGTTGTTTTAATGCCGTAACCACCAAGGATCAATTCCTCCTTCCCTTTCTTGATCAAGTCCTAGAGAGGCTAGCAGGACGAGCTTATTATTGTTTCGTGAATGGTTACTCTAGCTATAACCAATTGGAGATAACCATGGAAGACCAAGATAAGACCACATTAACATGCCCATTTGGCACCTTTGCTTACAAACGCATGCCCTTTGGGCTATGTAATGCTCTCGCCACATTTCAAAGATGCATGATTAGCATTTTTAGTGATATGGTGGAGCAAATTTTGGAGGTTTTTATGGATGATTTTTCGGTGTATGGGGGCACATATGATCAATGTCTTGAAAATCTAGAGTTGGTACTTAAGAGATGTGAGGAGAAAATTCTTGTTTTGAATTGGGAGAAGTGTCACTTCATGGTGACACCTGGTATAGTTCTTGGCCACATCATTTTCAGGAGGGGCATTGAGGTAGATCCCGCTAAGGTTGAGCTTATTCAAAAGCTACCTACCCCTAGGAACGTGAAGGGTGTGAGGTCATTTCTTGGGTATGCAGGTTTTTACCGGCGTTTCATTCAATCTTTTAGTGCCATCTCTAGGCATGTATGTGCCCTCTTGGCAAAAGACGCTCCATTCGAGTGGACTTCGTCTTGTCAACTTGCATTTGGAAAATTAAAAAATCACTTGACTACGGCTCCCATAATCCAACCTCCAGATTAGAGCTTACCTTTTGAACTTATGTGTAATGCCAGTGACTTTGCCGTAGGGGCCATTCTAGGCCAAAGAAATGATAAGAAACTTCATGTGCTCCATTACGCGAGCAAAACATTGAATAAGATCCAAGTTAATTACACGACCACTAAGAAAGAATTGTTGGCCATCGTCTTTGCTTTGGACAAGTTTTGATCGTACTTAGTGGGATCATGAGTGATAGTTTTCACCGACCACGCTGCGCTTAAATATCTCTTGTCCAAACAAGACGCAAAGCCTAGATTGATTAGGTGGATTCTCCTTCTTCAAGAATTTAATCTTAAATTAGGAACAAAAAGGGAGTAGAAAACGTTGTTGCGAATCATTTATCTCGCCTCCCTTTTGAGCACCCTACAAGATAACTCTCCTATTTGCGAGACTTTCCTCGATAAACAACTTATGTCTTACAATGTTGTGAATCATGCCTTAACTCTGTGGTATGCCGATGTGGCCAACTTTTTGGCCATAAAAGCAATCCCTTCTCATTAGTCCTCATTGGACAAGAGGCGATTCTTTCGGAAAGTGAGGCAATTCTTTTGGGACGAGCCTTACTTGTTAAATATTGCTCGGATCAAGTTGTGAGGCGATGTGTACCAGATGATGAATTCCAAAGTGTAATGGGATTTTGTCATTCTCATGCTTGTGGGGGCCACTTCTCATAAAAAAAAAAAAAATCAAGGCCAAGATTTTACAAAGTGGACTTTATTGGCCTACCATGTTTAAAGACGTTCGATCTTTTTTGTGTGGCTTATGATAGATGCCAATTGCTAGGGAGCCTTACTAGGAAACATATGATGCCCCTTAATTCTATTATTGTTTTGGAAGTTTTTGACAGTTGGGCCATTGATTTTATGGGTCTTTTACCTAATTCTTTTGGGTATCTTTACATCTTTTTGGCAATTGACTATGTTTTGAAGTGGGTAAAGGCTATCGTGGCATGGATCAATGACCATCATGTTATGGTCAAATTTTTAAAAGAATACATCTTTTTCCGATTCAGTATGCCTTGAGCCATCATAAGTGATGGTGGCTCCTATTTTTGTAATAAGCCAATAGGGGTACTCATGAGAAAATATGGCATTGTTCACAATGTTGGCTTGCCATACCATCCCCAAACTCAAGGTCAAGTCGAATTAGCTAATCGAGAAATCAAGATAATATTATAAAAGATGGTTAATTCGTCTCAAAAGAATTGGTCTTTGTGCTTAATTGATGCATTGTAGGTTTATAGAATAGCGTACAAAACCATTCTCGATGCCTCCTCGTACCATCTTGTATATGGAAAAGCATGTCACCTCCTGTTTGAGGTAGAACACAAGGCATATTGGGTAATTCGACAATATAATGAGGGGTTGGGTGAAACTAGCAACCACCGTACGCGACAATTAAATGAACTTAATGAAATAAGAAATGATACGTATGAGAACGCAAAAAATTCAAAGGCAAAGATGAAAGTCTATTATAACCAACACATTCAACGAAAAACTTTTCACGTTGGTCCAAAGGTCCTTCTCTACAATTCCTGGTTACATCTCTTTCTAAGAAAGTTGGGAAGTAAGTGGTTCGACCCCTATCAAATCAAGAAAAGTTTTTCCTATGGTGCTATTGAGGTGCAAAATCTTAAGAATGACACACCTTTCAATGTCAACGAGCAAAGGTTAAAGTTGTATTTTGAGCCATTCCATGGCGAGATAGATTGTGTGGAACTCATTGATCCACCAATCTTGATTTGATTATGGTTCAACTAAGGCCCCACCCCACCCTTGTTTTTGTCCCCAGTCTAAATCATGTCTTTTTGCTTTGAGGACAATGCAATCTCTTAAGTTTTTTTTTTTTTTTTTTTGGGGGGGGGGGGGGGGGGGGGGGTTGAACGAGCTTGTATGAAGCTCTTTCTTTGTATAAATTTGTAGTTTTTGTAGGTTTTATTTTTGTGCATTTATAGTCTTTTTAGTTTAGAGTTGTTTTATATTTCTTTTATTTTTCTATGGTTTTCTGTACTTTTTTGAAAATTTTTGTGATTAACCGTTTGGATGATCCATTCGAACGGTTGGTAATCTTTCGGATGCACCGTTCCGATGGGTATCAGGTGCAATCAAGAACCGTTCAGACTGTGTTCAGATGCGCATCGAACGCACTGTCCGGATGTAGTTTTGTCCGTCCGAACACATTTTACCGTTCAGACGCACCGTCCGAACGCACTTTGAACGTGCATCGGACGGTGGTCCAGCGCCTATAAATATGCATCTAAAGTGAGTTCAGACTTACTACAGACGATATACAGAGAAGTTTTGAGAGTTTTAAGAGCTTCTGGACACTAGCAAGGCCTTATCGGAACTCAAGCATGCGCCCTTGACTCTTTCACCCATTATTTCACGCTTCTCTAGGTATTCCTGCAGCTTTTCTTTGTAGTTAGTTATTGTTTACCTAGAGTTTATTTCATTTGATTAAGTAGAGTATGGCAGGCAAAAGGGCCCTAGATGCCCTTTCAGCTGCCCTAATAGGGGCCCAGCCACCCCCAGCCTATAATCATCACCGTTTTGTGTTAGAGGATGCTTTCGAGTCATTCTCCTAGACTTAGATTAGGCGGGGCTTAGTATTAGAGCACAGGATGGACTTAGACCAGTTTAGGGACCCCGGGTTTTATAGGTTGAGGTTTTCGAGACCAGGGGTTGGGTCCCTCTCACTACCTTTACGGGGGATGCCAGTTTTACTTTGCTCGCTGAGTTCATGGTGAACGTGCCTATTTACTGCATTACCCCTGGACATGAGCGAATGTTTTCCTAAGTCAGGGGGCACGACATTAAGGTCACCCCTAATACTTTTGTAGTAGTTTATGGACTGCATAGAGTGATAGATCCTAAGTTTAGTTTCCCATCTAGGGGAGCCCCTGAGGACTTTGAGATTGTTTCCGCTGAGGTCTATTTCCCAGGCACTCAGTGGGCTGGTCATCGACAGTTGCCGGCTAGAGTGTTACTCCCAGTTTACTCCCCCTGTTCATTTTTTGTTGTCATTCCATTTACCCCATAGCTAGGCATTCAGATGTTAAAAGGGTTAGATCGAGTCTTCTATGAGCCATAGGGATGGGGTGGACCATAGATCTCTCGCTATACATGTTTAGAGTGCTCGCAGACGAGTGTTTGCATTTGTAGGCGTAGGGTTCTATCCCATTCAGGATTTTCCTGACCCGGGTGATCGAGACTGCACTTGGGGGCCCGGTTATTGGTTTGCCTTGACACCAGCCGGCGAGGGACCCAGTTGATAGGTCCACCATTCAGCGAGGACTTAGGTCACACAGAGCGCTTCAGTAGCAGCAGTAGTTCCAGCATCAGCTGGTTCCTCAGATGCCAGCTCAGTAGCAGCAGCAGCCACCGATGCCTGATCAGGAGTAGCTGGACCTTGCAAAGCTAGCCTAGTACGACCTGCACATTCATTTTGACGAATCATAGGATCAGCAGTAGCAGTACTTCCAACTGCAGCAAATGCCAGACTAGTTATTGCAGATGCTTATGCAAATGTAGCAGACAATGGATGCCTTATCTACAGTATTGGCATAGCAGTCTGCTGATCTTGTAAAACTGGATAGTGCCATAGCTACGGGAGCAGCCCAACATCGAGACCTTTTAGCTGCTTAGGCCTCACACGCTGTTCATATTGCTACATCAGAGAGCCAGATCAGAGTCCAAACTGAGCATATCACTACACTTGAGGGTCAAACCCGAGGCCAAACTAGAATTATTAAGGAGTTATTTATTGAGGTCCGGGCTCTGAGGATAGTTACAACACCACCCCCTGATGATGACGGGGATGATTTGTCATAGTCTAGGATTTAGATGCATCTTGTACACACACAACATATCATTATATCATACTTGTATCTAAAACCCTATTTTAATATAGTAGATTATGTTTTATGCTTTCTCTACTATACATCCTTTCTGTATAACATTTATCTCTATTGTGTATTTTTGGATTGTTTAGATACAGGTGTGCTCAGACATTGGTATATTTTACTCACTGGTACTATTCTGATGGAGATTCTGGTATTGTGTGGTATCGGTATTAGTTTTCATTACGATCGCACATTTATTCATGTCTCTTTGTATATAATTTTTTTTTCCATTTATTGTGATGGATGTGTTGACGCTTCATTTCTAATGCACCATACCATTATTTGTGACAGTATGACCCAACTTAATTTGAGATGGACTCATTTTCCTACTTTGAACTCCATGCGGAGTGGTTAAATCATGCATTAGTAGAGAGTTATACACTTTGAGCACAAATTATGCTATGTGACATCATTTGTTACTTGATTTTGCATTTTCATCCCTACCTAGTGGAGATTATTATTAACTTGTGAGCTTTAGAGTATTTACCATCTTTCTGAGCGTTTACATTTACTCAAAGATTGATCTTTCACCCTCATTTCTCGTGAATAACTTTATTATGCTTGCATTTTGTTCATAAGATGAGTTTTGATCTTGATATTGACACTTTTACTCTATGGAATGTTACAATTTGACACTTTAGATGTGATTCTAGGCCCATATTCTTCTTGATAGCCATTAACTTCCTTTTATTTCACCATACGACCCCTTTATTTCATTTGTAACCAAATTCTTTGCGAGAGATACAATTGTGGTAGTAGTATTCCATTTCCCTTACATCTATGGGGGAACATGATTTATAGCTTATAGTTTAAAAAACAAAAAAGGAAAAAAAAAAAAAGAGAAAAGATGATGAACAATAAAGAAGAAGATTGGTTGGGTATATGGCATAGTTGAAAATATCAAAGTGAAAAAGGGAGTATTATGTGGGTTGGTAACAAAGTAGAGAAAGAAGAAATTGTGAAAATTGAGAATGTTCATTTATATAAAAACTTAGGTGCATAAAAAGGGTGGAGTTAGAAATGATATTCATTTATCATCTCATACACATATGATTTGATTTTTACTTACTTCTCATCATTCCTACCTTATATCTCTTTGCCTTTCAAATCACTTAATTGATCCAAGGATGATTGTAATTTCTATTAGAGTAAAAGCTTTATCTTGTCAATTCTTTGAATCACTACTCATTTATGAATGTTCTTTTATGAAGTTATGCCAAAGTCGATACACTTACATTTTTACCCGTTCTTGTATTAGATATGTTCACTTGTTTTGACTACTACACTTACTCCATTGTTGAACATATCATTGTGAGAACTGTGTGGGTCTTTAATTCTGAGCGTATGCCCGTGAGGATTGAATCAAAGCTTTAAAGGGTTGGATTTACATAAAAGAGTTTCAGTTGTGTTATTTAGCATGATTCTTCACCCACACACATGAACCTCTCTTTTGTATGACTTTTTGCATACTTGTACATTTGTTTTGAAGTTTGGAGTGTGTCCATCGATTTCTTAAGTGGGTAGTGCATAGTTCTCCATAATTTTATCCTGATTAACTATTCACAAAGAGATGTTTGTGAGCATCATCATTGGAAACCCTCACGAGACACCACTCATCCCTTAGGGGTAACCTAGGGGTTTAAAGGCTTGGTGCATATGCTAAATGCACTCGGGATTCCCCAAAAAGAGGACTTTACTTTTTGTACATATCTCTTCTTTTATGTATTTTTGCTAGGGACTAGTAAAAGCTACGTTGGGGGCTGTTGATTTCACTCTAAAAGTGTAATTTTTGTCCCTAATTAGTTGTTTGTTAGCCATAATATGTTTATTAGAATAGGGTTTTAGTAATAAATTGTTCTAAACTAGTTTCCTTGATGTCTTGTAGTTTTGCAAGCTAAAATGGCGAAAATGAGCTAAAAGTATAGAAGATCGTCCGAATGCACCGTTCGGACGACGATCAACCATTTGGATGCACCGTCTGAATGGTGATTTCACCTTTTTGAATGCACCGTTTGGACAGTTGCTTCACCATTCGGATGCACCATTCAATGCATGAGACACTGTTCAAATGCTACGTTAGACGGTTGAGTTTCAGACTCGATGTTTTGCGTCCGAAGCCATTCCAAAGTTGATATTTTGTGTTCGAAGAGCGTTCAGACGCTTAGACTGAGCATTCGGATGGTAAAACAATCATCTGAGCAATTATTCTACCGTTCGAACAATGCATTTGGATGCACTTCGGATGCCCGTTGGATGCAATTTGTACGGACTGTGCAATTTTGCCCCAAAACCTAGCCGCGGTCGAAGGAGGGAGATATAGAATTTTTGGGAGTTTTGAGTGGCGAGAATAGGGGAAACTAAGGGTAATGTTGTATTTTGGTTGTATTATGTTTGGATTTTTGTAGTTTGGATTTTGTATTAGGTTTTAGGTTAAATTCTTGCTAGGTTGTTATCTTATTGCTTGTAATCTTCCTCACATTTTCTTTGTAATGTAAACTAGATTTTTGTTCAATATATTCTACATTTATAGTTTTAGATGTTAAGTGTGTATTTTGGCCAGCTTTCAACCATGGAATCTTCTAGCTAAATCTATATTTTAGGTGCAAATGTGAAGATCCTCTAAGAAAGAGCATGGGAAATGAAAGGGGAGTTTCTAAATCTCATTGAATATATTTATTGTGTTTTTCTCTATTTTTTGGAATTGATTGTTGTAGAAAACTTGGATCTATAATCATAGTTAATAACATGTGATTTATTTCAAAGAACCTCTAAATTGTGATTAAATCTAAGTCTAAATTAATTAGGGAACCCTAGATTTTCAAAGCTAAATCTTCTGATTTAATTTCACTTGAATTTTCATTAGCTTGAAATTAATTTAGCTTTCATTGTTTAAGTTGTGGTAGAATTATCAAGTTGATTAAATTGTGTTATTTAAATTTTAATTGCTCAAATTAGTATTTTAATTGCCGCATTCAATTAATTGCCTAAGTGATAGTAAAAACCCATTAACAAAACCTCTAAAGGTTTTTGGCCTAATTTTAGTCACCATAGATTTCAATTCCATCCTTGTGTTGCAATGTCAATTTGAACAATTCCCAAATTGCTCTCGTTTTTATTGCTAGATTGGTACAAATCTCTTAGGAGAACACGATAATAGGGTATGCCTCCATTTAAACTACAACCGCCTCCGACGTGCTAGTTGAGGGTGAACCAACTAACCTCTCAAAGGTGATGAAACATTATACATGCCTTTCATAAGGTATTCAAAAAACTACTTTCAAAAGCATTTCGAAGATACGTTCACAAGAGCATTTCCAACTCAAACTCTAACTCCAAAATTTTCAAAACAAGATTTCAAAACATTTCCAAAACTCCCTTGAGTTGTTTTAAAAACATTTTGAAACTCCCTGGAGTTAATTTGAAAAATGTTTAAACACATCTTCAAATCCGGTTTCAAAAACACTCCAAACATTCCACGTCCTATTTTGAAATCATTTTCTAAACTCTCAAGTTCTCTTTTTTCAAAGACCATAAAGTGCCTTCAAACCTTTCCAAAGATCTCAAAGTGTCTTCAAAACTTTCCAATGACCTCAATGAGCCTCTTTTCTATCTGGCCCTTGCCTGAACTAGGAATGACCTGATTCTCGCCAAATGAGATAGTAGGCAACCTAAAATGATGGAGTCATAACTGTTATTTCAACCCAAGTTCCCTTTTCAAAAATTTCTATCAATTCAAAATTTCTATCTCAAATCCCTTTAAATTCTCCAAGTATTCTAACATCTTTTTCAAAATGCACATCATGCATCATGCATCATCCATCCAAAAAGTGATGACCAAACCCATTTTTCAAAGTTCTGAAGTGGCTATTAAGCGTATATTAGTAACCGGTTATTCAAGTGAGTGAATCAAAGGTGATTAGACATGTAGGTACTGAAAGGGTGGGGTAGGGTGATGATCTTAGAATATCTTCCCTACACGTAACTAACCCCTGGACCATCGATTTCTATTTCGAAGACCAACATCAGAGTCACATTTTCAAAAGGGCTTTCAAAAGGTTATTAAGACCTCTTTTCTAAAGACCTTCTTAAGAAGGAAATTTTCAAAACTTTTTCGAAAAACCTAAGTTTAATCTTCGGATTACACTTAGTTTTAGGTGACCTAACACATCTTTAACTATGTTAGGTAGTGACTCCAAAATTTTTTCAAAAATCCCTTGTTCAAATAAAGTTTTCAAGTTCAAATCTAGTTACCTTTCTAGGAGAATGAGTTCTAATAAGAGAGCACTGTGCTTTTTCCCTCGCCAAGAGGACTTGGTATCCAAAAATCAAGGTGCGACACAACCGATGTCCTAAGACTTAACTTGTGTATATTGACTCAAGAATATGATTAAGAAGACTTGATTTCAAAAGAGAAATCTCAAGAACACATGAAGATTTGGAATTAAAAGATAGAAATAATGAAAATCATGGTTTACCGTGGTCAACCGCACAAAACCCATCAAGCTTCGCACTCCCTTACCAAGAGTTGATTAGCTACGCAAAGGCATGAACGAATTTTGAATTGTATTGAAACATATTGTGTTTGATTGTAAAGAATTGAAAGCAATGTGTAAACCTAGCTATCTCTCTTTAAAACTCTAAAATAATGAGTAAAAAACATCCCCCTCAATTTAAGGTTGCAAACCTATTATACAGGCTAAAGAGTCCTAAAAGAGATCAACAATCAAAGGCCCAGGCCGTTGGGACGACCAAATCCATCATTGGGATGGTAGGCTAAACTCTAAAGGATAAGGCTTTGACCGTTGGGATGGTCCTTCAATCCATTGGGATGCTAGGCAAAACTGACAATGCATAGTCTCTAACCGTTCAAATGGCCCTCCCAGCCTTTGGGACAGTTTGCAGCTTCACAAATTTGTGTTGCTCAATTTTGACCACTTTAGAAGCTGATCCAAACGACACACATTAGAGGCAAAGTTATAGATCTTGAAGTCTACTTTCTAATGCCACAAACATCATCTCAATCGAACATCAGAGGAAAATGTTATGGCCAATCTCCCATGACAGCATCGATTTTTCATCTCCAGTTTGAATGCATAAGCCTCAACTTGATTACCATTGCTTTCATTTCAACCCATTAGGATTCCAAAACCAATAAAGTCAAACAAAACAGAATAAAACACACACACACACACACACACACATATATATATATATATATCTAAAATAAGGCAATATTCAGTATTCTAAGACTAACAGAGTGTAAATTAAAGGCCTATGATTACACTTTTACAGTGCAATCAACTACTTTCTTTGCATTTCCATATAGCTTTCTTGAATTTTTATATAAAATGATTTCAAAACCACTCTCCAAAAGGGTCTTTCCAAAATCCATACTCTTTTAAGTTTCACCAAAATGGCTTTCAAAGTTTTGTATTCTATGCTTATTTTCAAAATTTTACTCTTTTGAGTTGTGTGGTTGGAATAGTCTTCATGGAACGATCTCATGAGTGGTATCCCCAAAATTGACCATAAGAGCCCTAGCTCACTAAAGTGGTTTTCCCTAAACAATCCTCTTCCAAAGAGGTTTTCAAAAATCTTATTCTCTTTAGTTTATGTCAAAATGGTCTTCAAAAACTACTTGTCATCCTTGATTTTCCAAAGTTCTACTCTCTTGAGTTAGTGGTTGAAATGGTTCCAAGGCAACCCTCTCTTGAGTGGTTTTCAAATACCAGCCATATGAACCCTAAATTCACTTAAATGATTTTCATAAAATTGTTTTCAAAATACCCTTTTCAAGTTTCATGCATAAAACCACCTTCCAAAACCACTAGGTCTAAACCTTGGTTTAAAGCCACTTTCGAAAACCACTAGGTCCAAACCTTGGTTCAAAGGCATCTTTCAAAACCACTAGGTTCAAACCCTAGTTCAAAATCACTTTTCAAAACCACTAGGTCCAAACCCTAGTTCAAAATCACTTTTCAAAACCAGCTTCCAAAACCCTAGGCTAACTTGACCTTAATTGTTCAAACCCTAGGTTAACTTGATCCTAGTTGACCAAACCTAGGTTAACTTCACCCTAGTTGTCCTACCTTAGGTTAACCTAACCCAAGTTAGTTAACCATAGGTCAACTAAACTCTAGGCTAACCTAACCTTAGTTAGTTAACCCTAGGTCACCTTAACCCTAGGTTACTTAACCTTAGTTAGTTAACCCAGGGTCAATCCAACCCGAGTCCAACCTAACCCTAGTTGTCCAACCGTAGGTTAACCTAACCCAAGTTAGTTAACCCTAAGTTAACCCAACCAAGGGTAGTGAACTTCAAGGCTCCAATTTAAAGGCCCCTTTTCAAATGATCTTTCAATTTAAAACCACTTTCATAGCATACTTTCAAAAACATCCTACTATCTTGAGATTTCAAAAATCAAATCCAAAATCTTTTCAAATGTTTCTATACTCTATACCAAAAATGTTTCCAAGAGTTCTCTTAAACTTGTCTCGACTAAAATGGTTAGATACTTAATGTTTTCCAAAAACTATTTTCAAAATGCTTCCAAAAACTCACAACCCTAAGGTGTCCGTAACTCTTTATGGTTAGGGATTCCATTGGAAAGTGATACATTAAATACAACCTGCAAGGTTGTCCATATTAGGATTCCAAAACCCTAAGTGTTTTCAAAAGCTCTTTTCAAAAATGATTTTCAAGAGTTACATCCTTGAAGTAATCTTAAACCTTACATGGTTGAGGTTGTTCAAGGAAGGTGAGATATCAAGTATGGTTCTATAATCCTAAAGCTTTAAAACCTAGGGGAAGTCTCTAGTCCATTTTTCAAAATGTTTTCAAAAGTCATAGCTTTAAAAGAGTTTAGCTATTCATTGACTAACCTCTCAAAGGTGATGAGAAATTCAACATACCTTTCATAAGGTACATGAAAATGGTTTTCAAAAGCCTTCTAAAGACAAGTGCACAAGAACTTTTTTCAATCCAAACTTCATTTCTAAGTTATTCAAAACAAGAACATTCCAACACTCTCTTGAGTTGTCTCAAAAAAATTTCAAAAAATCTCTTGAATTATTTCAAAACCTTCCAAAATTCTCTCGAGTTGTTTCAAAAATCATTCAAAACTCCCTTGAGTTGTTTTCAAAAATATTCCAACACTGTCAAAGACATTTCAAACACATTCAAGTTCAACTTTAAGAATCTTCAAAACAATCCAAGTCTTATTTCAAAGACATCTTCAAAACATTCCAAAAATCTCTCAAGTTCTATGTCCAAAGACATTTTCAAATTCTCATATTCCATTTTAAGTCAAAACTCGTTAATTCAAAGTTTCAAAAACCTTCCAAGACTCCCATGAGTCCACTTTCAAACGGGTCCTTGCTCGAACTACTAATGACCTGATTCTTGCCAAATGAGATATT